>VOMN01088078.1:0-24050 GCA_014899125.1 Orchestia grillus
CCATTCGGTTTCTTCATCATGTAGTGGTCACTACAGGTCCATGTACTGACACATTAATACTGTGCACTAATAGTAAAAATGACAGCACAACTCGGCACTGCCGTTCACATCAGAGGGAGCTTCATCGTGAGACAACTGCGCCATTCCCGCGGTGCTGCCTCCTTTCTTCGCGGTACGAAATGCGCACTTCTTGGTTTACCCGTGCCAAGTCCCAACAGGTTTATTATATCACACATGTATTCTCCTCACAAGATAAGCAAAAGCTGAGCGTTTACAACTCACAACAAACGTAATTCCACGCCCGTACTCGCATACGAGATCAGCAAGCACACATCATACTTTTATACTTTTATAACTCAGAACCATCGAAATTCCACACTAAGTTGAGATAATTCTACACATATAACATGACACAAACGTCACTCTGTTCGTTATCCTTGGCCCCAAGTCGACAGAGTTCAACACTTACGGCGTTAGAGCAACGTCATTCCGCTCTCGTACTCTCAACACTGCGCACGTCACACAACTTCCCCACTCAAGACGTGACACAAACGTCATTCCGCTCTCGTACTCCCAACACTCCGCAGGTCACACAACCTCCCCACTCAAGGCGTGACACAAACGTCATTCCGCTCTCGTACTCCCAACACTCCGCAGGTCACCAAACCTCCCCACTCAAGACGCGACACAAACGTCATTTCAAGAGTCGTTCAAGGGCTGCAACACAGACTTGGTGCCCTGAAATACTCACCCTGACGACGGCGGGCTGCTTTTTTATCCTGCTCTTATCGATCTTGGCGGTGACGACGTCATCGTACTGCCTCGCCTCCCACCTGCACAGCCACAGACCACATTATGGCAGGTCACGTTACACTACGTGATGCACGGGACATGTGAAAGAAAAACATTTTGAATTCTAAGTTGACGAACAGTACAAGAGACTGGTATTGCGGTGCCTTACGAACAGTACAAGAGACTGGTATTGCGGTGCCTTACAATTACTGAGAGGACCCGTGCGTGCAGCAGGGAATACAGCGCTCGAACTTTATTGGTGAAGGCAAGCACTTCGCGACTTCCAGAAAATCCAGCAATCACGCACTGGGAATAGAACCCGGGCTCTTCTCACTTGAAGCGGAGCGCGCTACCATCTACACCACGGCGGCCCTCGTATCATGAAAACGGGTCGTGAATTAACCCGCTTCCTGCAACGTGACCCACGTGAGGGTCATTTTTCACCCTAGGAAAATAACTTTCGTAATGAAGCGTGTTGGGATAAGCCAGAGTTTACCTCAGAACGCCGTTTTCCCCCCGTCACATTCGCTACGTGATCCAGTTACCAGACAGTGCGTCTGGTAACTGGATTAATTGCTTAAATAATTTTGCTTAATTAAGAAAAATCGTGACAAAAAAGCACACAGCACCTGCAATACGCACATGACCTGGTGAAGGTACTCCTCAGCAGACGCGGGGGGCTTGTGGGGGTCGAAGTCAGGGGGCAGATCCCCAACGGGCAGCGCTCGATGCTTGAGACCTTCATCTGAAGAGCTGCTCTCGTCGTCTTGAGACATGGTCTGATTATATCGAGGTAGACTCGGTCAAATGGTATCCTGAATACAGCCCCAAGTATTAATGGTTGAAAGTATTAAACGCAGTAAATATCAACCCCTTCCCCAGCAAGTGCGGATTGAAAGATTTTACTCTATCTTTTCTTTCACAACTTTGAGCAAGTCAACGCGCACAATTTTCGACTTTGGATAAAAGAAAATGCTTGATACGAGTTTACTCGTCCTTTTTTAAATCTCTAAACTAAATAGGACCAGTCTCGAGTGCACTTGTACACCTGGAATGAATCGGACAAGTGGCGTGAATAGAGCACGTGTTCGGTTAAAAAACTTGCCTGAGTAGAGCCATCAAAATGACATAGAAGCGAGTTTGTGAGGGCTGCTTACATGCTGGGGCCTCGTGCAAATTTAAAGATGCAGTAACAATTGCTTACGCTTCAGTCAACTTTGTGTGGTACAGTAGAATATTAGTTAGTTTAGAGCATGCGAGTCTTGGATTAGATTATTAGATGTTTAAAGCATACACGCTTTAAATTAGATTATTAGTTAATTTAAAGCATACTAGTGTTGGATTAGATTATTAGTTAATATAAAGCATACGGGTGTTGGATTAGATTATTAGTTAATTCAAAGCATACGAGTGTTGGATTAGATTATTAATTAATCTAAAGCATACGAGTGTTGGATTAGATTATTAGTTAATCTAAAGCATACGAGTATTGGATTAGATTATTAACTTAAAGCATACGCATGGTAGAAGAGGCATCTTCCACCGGGTTCAAAACCTTGCACTTGAGGAGTGGAGGGCGCGACTACAGAAGGCGCACGGCAAAAGCCGAGCACCAAAGCGAAAAGCGTGAACACGCTCAGCAATATCACAGGAATGTTTCATGCAGCGCAGTAATTTTATCATTTTAAACATCGCTGCTAAACTAGCACAGGTCCAGCTAGTAAACAGTGCTCATCGTAAACATCCATTGGAGACACGCTAACCTTTTTCTACTCGATAGGATTATCGAATTAGGTACAGTAAAAACGAAATGTTTTGAGTCCTTTGAACGAAGTCAAAACGTAATGATGAAGTCTCAATCGATCCTAATGGAGGCTAACGATGAAGGCAAAAAAATGGACCCACAGAAATATTCATGCTCGAAGATCGTATCCTTGCTACGGCGTAAGGGTTCCGTAACAGCCCAAGGATGGCCAACTCGACTCGCCCCTGCTGCCATTTTCTATCGTATTTTCTATCATGTTCTACGCAAGGTCACAACTCGGGAGCCGTGGGAGTGTCAGGCCCAAATCAGCGACCCTGAGGCACGAGGTCTTCGTCACTCAACCAGAGTATATTCCATTAAAAAACTACAAACGTTCTGCTCTAACGATACAAGAGAAATAAATCAGCGGCAGCACGTTGTGAGCTTCAAACAGCTAAATAAATAATTGATTTTAAAGAAACAACAGTGAGTGACCAAGCCTCGCCTCAGCATCGCGCGTTCCCTGCGGACTAATCCTAAAGACTCGAGTGCAGAAAACTGCCGTGCCAGCATAATAAATTTTCTTCCTCTTCCGTAGACCAAACGGGGAAAAGCTTCTCGCCAATGTCACTCTGCACATCTGACAAAAATTGCGAAGAAGCTTTCAAATTTCTCAAGAATAGCAAAGTTGATTGTCCTTCTATTCCAATTTCCCAATCTTGCAGAGCTGTTTCAATGAATCGCGCGTTAATTAAAACACTTGAATAGTTATCCGTCTCATTAACAAAACTACCATACGTCTAATTATAAAATTGAAACATTTTAAATTCTGCATTTTCTAATTATTAGACAAATAAGAATTTTTATTCAAACAATTAGTAACTACTCGAGTATTTTAACACGCCACGAACTGGGGAAGTTTATCACAGACACTCCTTCAAGTCCTGCACCTTCAAGAGAGGTCACAGCATACCAAGGACGACCTACCCTTGTATGTAAGAAGAACAAAAATGAACATTTACTCTACGGCTGACAGTGTTGGTGAATTTCCATACTTGACTTAGTGCTTTGGGCAGTGTAGTTAAAAGATGCTTGACCCCTTGTGTCGTGGCGCTTAAGGCTCGTCTTGCATTGCTGGTGAAGGCAGATGGGGCAAGTGCTGGGAAATGGGTCAAGTGCTGGGAAGTGGGTCAAGTGCTGGGAAGTGGGTCAAGTGCTGGGAAGTGGGTCAAGTACTGGGAAGTGGGTCAAGTACTGGGAAGTGGGTCAAGTGCTGGGAAGTAGATCAAGTGCTGGGAAGTGGGTCAAGTGCTGGGAAGTGGATCAAGTACTGGGAAGTGGATCAAGTACTGGGAAGTGGATCAAGTGCTGGGAAGTAGATCAAGTAGGGATCAAGTGCTGGGAAGTGGGCCAAGTGCTGGGAAGTGGATCAAGTAGAGAACATAGCCCAACAGCCAGATGCCTCCTGCCCAGTTTATTTCCAGCGTCCCGACTACATTAATTCCTTGTCCTCTACCACCGATCGACCTAAAGCGACATCAGGCTCAGGGCAAAAACATCAAATCAAATCATAATCAAAGGCCGGGGAAATTTTCTATCTCCGTTGTTCGACTCTCACACCAAACCCAAGCACCCAGCTCAATTTTTGACGGCAAAACTTCAAATTCCTCTGCGCTGCAAGAACAAGTGGGCTAGAGAGAGAGTGAGAGAGAAAGAGAGAGGAAACAAACTTAACATAAAGGATAATTCAACAAGTCCCGATTCAAAAAGCCTTTATAAATAAAATCTCACTCGCAATCTCCGTGCAAGTGTCCATACACTTCCAATCCCTTCCTATACACTTCTAGCATGAGATCACTACAGCTGCTAAGGTAGATCTACAATCATAGGCGCCTCATCGTCGTTCGCATCGGGGTCCAAATTCCAGCCGAAGCGCGTCACCAGATGGTCTTTGAACTTGTGGCCCCGCTCTACCAGGTCCGGGGGCAGCTCGTGAGCGTTGTCCTTTATGTTGGCAAACAGGGTGCACAGAGAGGCAGCCAGGAAGTTGTTCTGTTCAACGATATCCACGAAAAGGTCTTCCGGAACCTGAAAATCAAAACAAACTCATGCTGTGGGAAGCTGTATCTCCACTTAGGTTTTACTTTCATTCATATAAGCCTGAATAAAATCGTTATGTTTTCAAGCCAAACCAAAAATTTATTATGAAAGGGAAATGGATGAGATAGGCGTAGTGCAAACCGATCTACAGCATTGACGTGACTCGAACTAATACATTCAAAATTGAATGAAGCTCTGCAAATGGCACACGTGCACCTACTGAGAAAAGTACTGCATGATAACAGAAGATCTAAATTCCAAACTACATACACACACACACACACCAAACACACGACTTAATTCGCTCTTGCAATTACCTCATTTGCACTCGAGAGAATAACTCAAAAGAAGGGATTTCCAAGCACAAAAATTCACTTTCTTCGCCCCAGTCATGGCTCTGTAACAGCCAGCCTTGAACACAGCCTGCCTAGTCGGCTTAACAGCCACGTATAAAATTCATGCCCAGCCCACCCATGCCATTCTAGCCTCCCTCTGACCCACCTCCTCTATCTGGAAGTGCACCGCCCCAATCAGGTCAAAGTAGACCTGAGGGTATTGGAGCAGACCAGCCTCGGCCCTGCACACCACGTCCAGCAACAGCCTCCAGCGCTCCCAGCCCGACCAGCTCTGCGCCACCAGGAACACCACAAAGCTCAACTGCAGCTCGCTGACCAGATGTACGGGGCTGCACGGCAAAGCGATGATAACAACGCTAGTGCGTGGTGCTTTGGGTGACCGAGTGGCATTTGCATAAGGATAGATAATATTTTTCCAATGACAGCAATGAACTAGATGCTAATGGGTAGTATATTTTGCGACCTGAATGCTAATTTTCAACTGCATTTACATGAGGCAAAATAATAAGTTTAGAACGTCAGTATTATATTAGATGGCAGTGTGAAGCGTATTTTTCGATACACTGCACAATACAATTGACTCACAACAGACGTCGTTTCAATGGACTTGAAACAATTAGGGCGTCTGAAAAAGGCCAACTTCGTCTATCTCAGAGGGTGATTCCAAACATTAAGATTTGATCTTTCTTGCAGGCAGGCAACTGCTTCAAGTTTTTCAAAACATTGTGTGATATTGCCGACAGGCGCAGCACTATAGAACTACTTCTCAATTTCAGTCTGTCGTTAGGATCAACTGCAGATGGAAAATGACCTTATATGTGATAAGCTTACAGTTATTTGCTGTTTCAAATATACAAGGAAGTACCCTCAAAATGAATATAAAATATCAGTATTTAGAAAAGTAAAGAAATAATATGCACACCCCAGTTAAGGTTGCTGCAAATTTTGAATACTAAACTCTCAAAAGCAGCACGAGTGTAAGCGCTCCATTCAAAATCATAAAGGTTAGGTTAATGGTTAGTTCAAACTCTTATTTATATATATGAAATGTGATCCAAAGAGAGTTAAGAGACAAGACCAATTAGTATGGACTCTAGAGAATCGGGAATCTGTGCACTGTTTCCAGACAGAAACTCCACGCACTTAGAAATAATAAGTTAAGAATTAAGACGAAAGAGGAAGAAAAAACAAAGAATAAATTGCAAAAAAGGTTTAAAAGTTAAAAACCGAAGTGGACACAAAAGATAGAAGTCCCAAAGGCCTATCTATATCTCAAGCAACCAAGCAGCGTCTTTTTGGAGTCCCCAGTTGTTCCCATAGCATACGATGGACCAACCTAACTAACTTTAACCCTATTGCCTACCTATCCTATGCTCTCATAGGGATCCTAAATCACAAGCCAATGAACATAAAACTAACCAATCAAATGATGTGCCTGATGAAAAATAGGTGGTCAAATTTTGCTGTAACCTTACAAGACTTATAGCATCAGCTAGTCTTGATTCTGCACAGAGATTCTGAGTTATAATTACTAATTTTAAACAAGAAATATCATAAACGTATATTAAAAGCTGGCAGATACTAGAAAACTAACACAGGTTCTCACAACATAAAACTGGTTAAACATAAGAAAAACACTGAGATTTGTATAAGAACAAAAGTCTACATAAAAAACTAGAGAACTAAGAACTAAAAATTTGAAACCACAACAGTATCATGTTTATCATACCTCACTAACTTCATTAAAACAAAGAACAGCATCAAAGAGTGAACTAACTTTTTCATGTGATCAACGAGACCCTGCAACAAATATGACGAGTCTATGCTGGCGGCAGTAATTTCAGACGGAGACGCTCCTTCTTTGTACGCCAGCTTGGGAAACTTGTACCAGCGGAAATCCATTCCCGGTACTGACTCGAGCTCAGGCAAACCATCAGTTTTAGGTCCCAATCCATCTGAGTTGAAGCCACAAGGCACACTTGAATTTTCAGAACTAGAATTTTGAGTAGAATTGGAACATTCAAGACTCAAATGTTCTAATTTTTCAACAGCGCAGTCGTCAGAATCAAGGTTGGATTGTGCCTTTTGTCGTCTCCTTGCATCGCTGTTCATGGTGCTGCTTTTGGCTGGATCATCAACAGGTATCATTGCCGGAACTGATGACACAATGCCTGTCATAAAAGTAAAAAAAAAAATTACTATACAATACAGGAAGTTCAGTAAGAGCCAATAAAATGTTAAAGGCGACTACATAATAGTAATTTCTCTGCATTATTTTGTATAGTTTTCACTATATTTTTGCAGTCAAGTATACTAGGTATTGCTTTACACAGAAAAAGAAAATTGTTCATGAATACAAACACATATCATACTAGTACTAAAACTAAAATGGACACCTGCCATACAAACAGCTGACAACTCACAACCATATTTCAGTGATGAATAGAGCAGTCCAAAACTCATTAGTTACACTTAGCAGAATAAACCTTCAAGAGTTTACAGTTTATGAGAATCTGAATAAATCGGTTGTGTTGAGATACAAAAAGTGGCACAAACTTTAAAAGTCTGCACAGATCAAGGCAAAAAGTGATGATGTCCACACAGCTTCTCATTCACTGTAGCACAGCATGCAAGTGTGAAATAACTTAGAAGCTTTTTGTGGAAATAACTTATTACTCTGCATTACCCCAACTTAATTGCCCATCAAGTGTTCATTCAACAATTAAAAATTTGTTTTTTATCTTCATAATGAACAACAAAATATATGTTACTTAGTTTTACAACTTTATAGTATGATCATTAACTAATATTTCACTATCAATTATGGTGTGGTAACCTATTTTTGAAACACCCTGTGTATAAGGAACCTGCCAAGGCACGCAATGCCAAGCTTGAAAAATGCTACCTAGATCCTTGTGAAATAAATTAGTGATAAGGCAATATACATCCCAACAGAGAATATGCCCAAAAAATATGGTTTAGCCCTATACACATTGTAGCTCATTCAAGCGTACTAGTAGTGTATATTCTGATTTAAGTTTATTCTATCATTTCCCACTTGATTGTAATACTGTGCCGGATATAATTAATTATAGTGAATAAATATTTCAACATTTTAAAAAACTCACCTGAAAGAGGCACGACAGACTCCACATATTCTTTCTTGATGTGCCGTGCCAGGGAGACCCATCTTCTCAAGGTGTCAAGAGGGTAAGGCCCAAGCTCTCCATCCAAGGACCTCAAGTTGGCTTTCACACGCTCTGTCTGCTCTTCTGATTCTGAGAGTTCAAAACAGGAGTGAATTAGTTACCTTTGAACAATACTTTCCAGAGAAAAAAATGAAAAAAAAAACTTTGAGAAAAAATTTAAATCCTAGTTAAAATACAAGTATGTCAATAATATTATAGAGCATGAAACTAGAAAATATATAATTGTATCAGATTCCATTTTTTGCAAAAGATCATTTGAATAAATTTTATAAATTACCTTACATTGTGTTAACAGTGCCCAACAATAACTTCAGCACAAGTTGAAAAATTACGATCACCACAGGAAAAAAATAGTCCACTGCAGAAAAAAATCACACCTTGTATGAAGATACCATTAGGATACTTGAAACTTTTTTGTAAATCCTGTTAAATTTGAGATATTTAAAAGTATTAAAATGAAATGGTTCCTACAATACCAAAGATACATCAATTCTTATATTTTTGCAAACATAAAAACTTTGTTCTAATTTAAGCACTGCTTAATAAGCAAAGAGAAAGTTTGAAGTGCCACCTACAGGCTTCAGCTATAAGGTTTATATCTAGATTTGTCAGAATGGATATTTTGAAAATGAAATTTAGGCTTCAATGCACACTACCATAAAGACATATATTCCACTCATTTTTTGAATGTCTCTCAATCTACACACAGATACACTATGATGCATTTAAATTTAAAATTGATATAGACAGCCTCATTGTGACCACAGCAAGAATATCAGAGAAATAAATTACCTGGATGAAGTTAGCTGTTCAAAAACATAACAGGAATTTGTTTTAGTCTAGAATGCAGTAAAATTCTCTCACACTCGCTTCATAAATGTGTATTTTGGTTCGTAAAAATCCATAGGTGGAATTACTTGAACTATTGAAGAAATACATAAAAAACACTAATTTGTACAGTAAATGATTTTCCAATGTATTAGTATACTAGGAATGAAAGATACCCAGTAATTGTATGTTATACTTAAATTTTTAACTTAGTTTCAAAGAATACCTTAGATACAAAATACCTACCTACTTATTAATATAGAAGACTAAAAAATTGCTTTTGAAGTTAATTTCATGATTCCAGACAAACATGTATTTTGCAACAATCTAAAATATGTACAAATTTACTTCACTAAAGATGTTAATTGATACTTATTCTCTTCTAGTTAGAAAATAGACATAAAACATGTAAAGTTAACTTCAGCAGTTAAGGTGAAGTAAACTGTTAACTCCGACTCTAAAAATGGACTACAGGATCATCATTGAAACTTTAGAAACACAAACTTAAGAGAAGGCCACCCTAAAAAATTTGTCATGAACTTCAAACTACAAGAGCTTTAAATTTCTCAGCCAAATCATGAGCATAAGCACAAGTTAATGATTCTGTCATTTCTGCATGAATCATGATCTGTCATTCAGTACCTCTTCATTGACATTTCATTTAATTATCAAAATTTAATACTTGACTGTGGCCAATAAGTACTAACTTTCATATCATCAATAAAGTCTTACACTAACGATTACAATTAAAAAAATATTGAATCCTAGTTGAAATACAAGTATGAGTATGTCAATAAAAATATAGAGTATGAAACAAAAAAATATACCAGTACTCACTTAATAGCAAATAAGTAAATACCCAGGTACCACTTCCATACCAATCAGTAGATAAAGCTAACTTCTTTCTATAGACTAGAAGTAACTTTTTACCTCATCCTGTTTGCAGTCTCAGCTGAGGGAGTTGGCAGGGCATTCACATGGTCAGTATAATTGACATTGGCTAAGTACATAAACGTACCAACCTCATTGGCAACATATATATGTCAACAGTGACCAATTGACTAGTTAAAAAATGATAAAATCTGTCATCTTACCATTTATGAATTCTTCTTTATCAGGCTGATAAACTTTGACGAGGACCTCATGGCGACTAAAATGATGGAAGAAGCCCATTGGTGGTGCCGAGTCCCCTTGTTTGCTCACGGCACTAAAAAAAATGCAGCATTAAACAGTTTTCTGACACCATCAGGAACCAAATGAATAAAAGAAATATTATTCTTATTATTTTTTAAAGCCCCCACTTGCAACCAAATCATTAAAAATGCAACTATTATACTAGTAGTAGTGGTGATGGCAGCGATTCAGAAACTCGGCCTATCTTGCACCAAAAGAGTAGGGACCATTTAGTATGGATTTAGGAGAACAAGGAATCTGTGCACAAGGTGTGTTCCCACACAAGGTCCCCTGTGCATAAAAACAGCAAGTTAAGAAAGAAGAGAAAAAATGACAAATAAGAAATAGCAAAGAAAAATGAAAATGGTAAGAAGCAAAGTGGGCACAAAAGATAGAAGTCCTGAAGGCCTATCTAAAGCTGAGGTAGCCTAACAGTGCTTACCTGGGGAGGCTAGTCTCCATAGCATAGGATAGATAAACCTAACTAACCTAACTCTATTGCCTATGACCTACCCTCTGCCCTTTGAGGGAAATTATTGTGCTAAAAAGAAATTATGAAGCTGCTAAAAGAGTAAATTAGTGTAACCAATATTACTAGACAGCAATACTAAAAAATAGTAGCATATTAATTTGTAACATAATTGTACAAACAATCACAGAAAGGAACTTACCTGTAATAAACATAGTGCAGCCCAGGAGGAATCATTTTTATGCCCTTAAACTTAGGACCAACACTCCAACTGTGCATGTCAATGCCAACCTGCGTGTGCACCGGGACATTGAGAAGCACAACCGTCCCACCATCACGCATAAGCTTTTGAGCATACATTGGGGTCAGTTCTATAGGACAGCCCTTTTCTCTTGATGTCATATTTGCAAAAAATACTTTAACAACAATCTGAAAAAAATTCAAATATTGTAGCTAGACCTTAACCTTGATAGAATGTCTAACTTCAGTTAGAGCATTTTTTTTGGCCAATAAATTCCTTCTAAAAATTTATACACTGTACTGACGAGTGGATTCTCTTGCACCATCAGTTGTAAACCAGCCTCAATAATAAATTTTTCAGAGTATTAGGTTCTTTGTTCATTTGCAAATCCCAACCAAGAGTGGGTGTCACCAGGCAATCCAGTTCATCAATAAAATGATACTGTCAAGCTTGGGAGATCAAAACAATTTACAAAAGTCTACCAAACACTACCAATCCCTACCCTTGAATCCATGGCCTTGGCAAGAAACTCTTAATTCCATAAACAACCATCAAATTACACTCTTCAATCAGTCCTACACAATAACTCATACCCAAATCATTTTCAGCACTTTTGACACTGCTGAATTATTTCATACTGCTTATAAACTACATTCAGTAAAACTCCTCTTTTACATTCATACTTACTACATTCAAAAACAAAATGCTCTTTTGTTTCTTCCACTTCACTGTTGCTGCATACACATCCTAGTCTTTTCTTTATCCCATCTTGAAGTGCATCTGTTTACTCTTAAAGCTTCAGAATGGACACCAAACAGCAGTTGACTTTTATAACTTTTATCATAGAATATCTCAGTTCTCAGTTAAAGGAAGTTTTTGTTATACAACAATTCTTCATTCTTATTTATGTGACTATTTTTATGTATTTTTAAGTCTCTACAAATACCTTTTGATGTGTTAGAATTATGTGTGCTCCAGTGTGTCAAACAACCAGCATGTGTTCTACATACATTCTAATTTCATACTTAAAATCCTATTATGCAGAGAACTGTTTACTTCCTTGTGTACTCTTTCATACTTTTCATCACCATCAGGCCTTCTAAGTAGAGTCATAGCTGCAATTCTCACCTTCTTCTTCCATGCACATTTGGCCACTTCCTTGATGGCATTCACAGTACACTCTCTTCCAATCTCAATCAAATCATTTCCATTTCTTTGTACTATTATCATGCCTTCATTCATACTATGAATCTCTTTCTCACCAGTCAGCACTTGCAAAAACCTCTTTTATTCTTTTTCCTCTTGAACTTGTGTTTTCAATGCTGCCAGATAGCCTTATATACCTACCAACATTATTGACCATGCTATCCATACATATTCATTTTCATACCTCAAGTTTGACACTTTCTTGCACACATCTTTCTCAATTATACTTCCTTGGAGAGAGCTCCCAGTTTCACACTTTTATGGTCTCACTTTCTCATGCTTTTTCCTTTTCTCAACTATTCCATCTTTTATTTTCCTGACAATCTCCAATTCATTCCTTAGTACTACATCTCAGTCAACAATCTTTGATTCTCCTCTTCCAGCTTCCCTTTCGCCTCACGCAAGCACCCCCAGGCCACAGCATTCAAAAACCATCTCGTCAAACTCTGTCCCACTCTTCTCATTAAAACCCTTCCAAAACATCCCCACTCACATACCACAAGCTATGCACTGAATCTTCCTTCTACCTCTAGCCATTCTGCCCAAATCAGCCTATTTCAAATCAAATACAAATGTATCTCACTGAATCACACTCATTGTTCTCCAAAACACACATCTAATGTAAAGAAACGCACAAAAATAAATCACGGATCACAACTACAACACAAACATACATATAAATCACATATTACAAGTACGACACAACACAGAAAAAATTATACTATAGAACCAAGCTTCTAAATAATATCAGAGTTCATCAAACACAACCAGCCGCGACCACAGTCCATAGCCTAGGATCGCTGATACTTTGAAGTGCTAGGCCTAGGAGTCGGAGCCGGACGAACTGAACGAACCTTTTCCTTCTTTGTGATTAGTGGAACGTAGAAAACAAGTCTATGTAACTCCACGTCATCAATTGTTTTCCAAACGTGCAGAACTAGATCTGTAAGATATAAGTGTGTAGCACGCGGTAGCATGCACATCAACAACCAGGCTGAAATTTTTCCTTGCGATGTCCGTTGTTACAGTTTTGATTACGTCTCAATTCAAGGAAGTTGGGCTCCATGGTGCAGTGGTGAACGTGATGGCCTCACAGCCGAAAGGACAAGGGTTCGAGCCTCGGCTCAGGTGGGTGGGGCTTTTCACGTGACCACGGAGTACTTCCCTTGGGAAAGGAAGTTTAAACCACACATTCCTCACATCCCCCACCGCACCAGTAGTTGTAAGGCATTTAAAACCCAACGGTAAAACGTGTTGGAATAATAAAGGTTTTTTTTTAGAGTTGAAGTTACAAGTAATTTACCGTCAACTTAATTCAAAGATATTTCTAATTTAATTTACTGCCAGGGCTTCTCAGAAAAACTCAATATTGTTTTTCATATAGCTCGAGACTAAAATTCATTCAAATAATAGCCATTAAACAAATTGAGTCGATTCTATTTTTAATAACGGTTTGCGAGTCAGAGACTAGATAGGAACCAACTCCTCGGCGCAATAGCAACATTCACGCTTGCTATCACATCTCCTACTATAGCCGGAAACGCGACTCAATAGACACTCCCACACATGATACCACCAGAATAAGTTATAGTGGCTGACCTGAGACTTTAGCTCCCACTAACAAGCACTTATACGGAGATTAGTACACACAGAACCAGGAATACGGAATCTAGATGAAATTAGTCAAGCATAGATGAAAATAGGTCAAGTAGAACAACTAGAGCATTAGGCTTAGGGGTACTCACGATACCTGTACACACACACGCCGCTAGCACGTGTTATGAACTACGTGACTTCTAGAAACGAACTGCCTCCCGGCTGGCGTAGCCACAAGTGGCACGGAAGCGGGGATGTTTTCAGAGATATTCACGAACCTTAAGACTTCTAGAAATATTCTCAATATATTACAGATAAGCAATTAGGAACTGTACTCCAATATTTGGAGCATAATAATCCAGTGTTCCGTTCCTACAAGCTCGGTCCTCGTTTGCAACACAACTAACGCACAAGTCTGAACACTCCTCGTTGCTTCCGTTTGGACTCTTACTGTGCGATCAAGACTTTGTAGGATGTGGTAGCATGACATCCCTAGCCAGGCAATTTTGAAATTAAAATACTGATAAGGGATATTTGATGGAACTCTAAAATTCTCGAAGTCAATCCACCATGAGTGTTCTAAAAATTCAAACGTTATTTTGGGACGGCTGACATTGGTTTTTTATGTTGGGTTTTGTTCAAGTGTACGTTCGCTTAGGTTGACTGTAACAAAGAAAACACAGTTGGGTTTTACACTTAACTTCTATATTTGCATCGTGAAGGTTCGGGTCTGATCCCGTGTAAAGGGTTCTTCGTGGTGCGTGATGGTGTGGCAGCTGCGTGTGTGTTACTGGTGGCTTCAACGCAAGAGAGAGAGAGAACTTGAGCGTGCCCAGGAGAACTTCGAAGGAGGCCGGTAGAGGGCGTTAAAATAACAATGATACGAAAGGACCGAGTCGCTGCGTATTCCACGAGATCTTCCACTCGAGTGCAAGATGGCGGAAGAGGCGGAAATGAACTGTCATACGGGACAAACGGTTCCTAGCCAAAGTCTACTCCGACTTGCTTTGAACAATCATCAAAAATAATTTTCCTAATGAAATACTGAGAGCAAGTTAAAAATGAGGTAGAATGCCGTCCAAAAGTAACGTTCGAATTTTTTGAACACATTGATGGCGGATTGAATTCGAAAAAATTTAGAGCTACGTTCATGATTTTTTATCAGTATCTTACTTCAAGATTGACTGGCTAAGAATGTCATGCTACCACATGCTACAGACTAAAGCCGGGTCGGGCTTTCTTATCACTTGAGCAATATGATCCAGCACTCTGTTCCCGTACAGACTCGGCCCTCGTATCTATTCGTATCTCCTCGTCTAACAACTTCAAGCAAGCGGCGCCCTTACTGGCCTCCTTCAAAGTTCTCCCTGGCTTGCTCAAGATCTTTCGTTCCCTGTGTCGAAGCCACCAACTAAATACACTTACACAAATTGAATCAAACCACACAATCACGCACCACAAAGATCACTTATCAGTCGGATCAGGCCCAAATCTTCACGACTGCAAGTATACGAGTTAAGTAATACCTGTCGACCCTGTGTTTCTCTATCCATCCGGACTGAACGTACTACCGATCTGAAACCCCCAACATAAAAGGTCACCGTGAGAATTTATTAAGTAGCAGTCTCAGGCCAATACTGATTGAGTCTCCTGAGAAAAAGCTATTGACCATTAATAAAAAAGTACGTGAATATTTTCAAGAAAGTAGTTTATGCCAATTTGTATCTATTACAAAGTTCCATTCAATTACGGAAGTTGGTGAGGATGAAAATAAATTCAATAGCCTAATATGAATTCATAGAAAATAGAAATATTTCATCAAGAATTTATATATGTAATAAAAAACTTCAATCATAAAAATAACCGAGGATAATACAGTACTTTTTTCTTGTAATTAAGGAGTCCGAGGCAGAGTCGGGAGTTGGATATTTAGAGTTGTATGAGTTAGAGTCCGATTTTTTGGAATGTTAGGAGTCGGACATCGTTTTGGATTTAGGAGGTTGTTGGTGACTGTGGTCGCGGACTGAATTGGCTGTTGCATGTCATGGCTGTTGCAGAAGCCTTGATTTAAATTACATCTAACCTAAATTAAAGTCCGTATTAAAGGACGTGTGACAACGGCTTCTTGGAGTTGAGCAGCGTCTAATACCTGAAATCTGTACCTGCAAGTTACCAGGTCGGACGGTTCAATGTAGAACCATAGACATTTAGATCCCCTGGATCATCACGGTAGAATAAAGAAGACAACGGCTTCTTGTTAAAACATTAACTGGACCAGGATGTGCCACCTAATTGCCCATCTCGAATATCTTCTATTGTTTCTCATGCAAAAGCACTATTTTTAAAGATAATTTACGTATTCTCCTGCCCAAAACGTTATTTCTAATTTCATTTTTCCTACCCTGGTTTAATATTGAAGAACAAATCTGGACAAATTTCTTGCCTACTTCAGTTACAACAATACCACCTTCTCTAACAACCCAAACGTTTCATGACCTCATAGAAAGAAAACACAGCTTTACTTCCATGTACACTGACAGGTTTCTCGTATTTGAACCCTCTCAATCTACTTTTGCAGCAGGGTTTGTTCTTTCATAGGAATTATTTTTAATTGGAAGCTTCATCACTGGATCCAAATAATTGAATGTGAGCTCTTTGCTATAAATAAGGCCTTAAGCCCTTAACTTGGATTGATCAGAACAATGATCAACATGAAAATTTTGTCATATTCACTGATTAATTATGCCTATTGTCTCTGATTAGTAACAATGAGGTGAAAACCTATAACCCACTTGTTTATATTATTCAAGGTAAACTACTAAACCCTATGTTTTTCTATCAGATTAAACTGCAATTTGTCCCAGTTCACAAGGCTTTAACAGGGACTGAGGCAGCTGACTGGGCAACTAAGGAGGCCCACTTGCATCACTACTGCATTCTCACGCCCTATTCTACTTCTAGGGAGAAATTGTGAGATTGATCCATATTACCTTTCAGTTGCACTGGACTGACTGGAGCATCTCATAGCTAAACAAAGCAGTAGTTTCTGGAAATGGGATTTTCCTCACACAATTAAAAGATAAAGTGAAGAAATGGTCTTGGTCTTCAAATAAGTCCAGACTCCAGAGCAATTGGATCCTCCCTGACCCAATTTTGTGTTGGATGTGCAAGTGTAAAGTTAGACTTCTTACATTTCAATTTAGTTGATCAACCTTACTGTGAAGTGTGAATGTGGTTCAAGAATAACTGCTGATCAGCTTTTACTAAGCTGTCCTAATTATCTTGTAAAACTATTTAACCCCACTAATGCACTAACATTGTTAAATGCTCCGTTCTCAGATGAAAACCTGCTTGAAGGAGACCCTTTTCCAGAACAGGGACAGAAAAAAATTGTTGAAGCACATGCAAAATTTTTCATATCCATCAAAAAACTGAAAAATCTTTAAATTCATCCATATATATATATATATATGTATATACTGATGGTTTCCCCATAGCTAAGCCTTTTTATTCTGCTTCTGCTGCAGTAGTAATTTTATCTAGGGGAGTCACGTTGAACTAGAAGCTGCGCATCAAAATTCAGGTGTTGGAATGTGAGCTATTGGACATTCAAGGAGACTTAATGTGGATATTACATAATTCTAATTTTCATAAAAAAATTTTGTATTCACAGACTCTATGAGCCTATTGTCTCTTATTTGCAGCACCAAAGCCAAATCATATATTCCTCTTGTATATAATATTCAGAATGTACTCCTTAATTTTTTATCTTTTCATCATATTAAAGTATAGTTTGTCCCAGGACATAGAGGAATTCCAAGAAACCAGGCTGCTGACTGAGCAGCAAAAAATGGCCACATGCTCAGCCGTTGCACTCTTACACCCTACTCTAAGAAAGAAATTTTTAACTTATCCTTGTTGCCATCCAAGCACAATGAAACAGCACTTGGTTAAATAAAGTTAGAATAACTGGAAAGGGGCTATTCCTCACACAAGTTAAAGACAAAGTAGAGAGCTGGCCTTGGTCATTTAATAGGAATGAAGCTACTGAGACAGCTCTGGCCCAACTCTGCGTTGGTCATGCTGGTGTCCAGTCACACCGGGACCATTTTAGTTTTGCTGATCATCCAAACTGTGATCAAGGTTGGCTAGAAACAATTGAACATCTATTACTCAACTCCGCTAACTATACTCTAGAATGTGTTAATCTTACTAATGCACTTATTTTGTTGAATATTCAAGGAAAAAGTTAAAATAATGCTAGGAGGAGGCTCCTTTCCTGCATCAACTCAGAATAAGATTTTTGAAGCACTGGCAAAATTTCTAACAACCACCAATTAACTTGAAAACATAAATCTGTCCTATTAATAGTTATTATTCATTTGTTCAATTTATTTAGGTATTAATTTTTTCATTTTTGTTTGATAACATGTTGACTTGTGCTAATTATTGTTAGTACTAACTCTTATTTTATTCACAGATGTTGACTATGCCTGAGTGATGCGTGGGGACTGGTGGCAGCTCTCTGTGCAGTTCCAATTAGGTACCCTATAA
Source organism: Orchestia grillus (assembly GCA_014899125.1). Classification (NCBI taxonomy): domain Eukaryota; kingdom Metazoa; phylum Arthropoda; class Malacostraca; order Amphipoda; family Talitridae; genus Orchestia; species Orchestia grillus. The sequence continues at coordinate 18,269 of VOMN01088078.1, forward strand.
AATGGCTTTTGTAAAGGGTGCTGCTTCCCTGCCACCTATGCTCTGCATTAACTTTTCCTCCTTCAAAGCTTGCCCACATGAGTTGCCTTTATAAATGTTATCACTATTGTAGCTTATTTACCCCTGCTGCCTGGCTCCAAGAAGCTCCAGGTTGGGCAGCCCAGGCTGGACCTTCAGGTAAAACTGGCAATTCATGTGTGGCTCAGTGTTGATCATGCCTCAGTGTTGATCATGCCTCAGTGTTGATCATGCCTGTGTTGATCATGCCTGTGTTGATCATGCCTCAGTTACTACCATGAGATTAACTTGCGTGCTATCTTAACATGCTAATTTTTATTACTCAGTGATACCTTCTAAATTTCTATGGAAGTAGACAATGTATGGCCGACCGCTCGTGTTGCTGTCAAGTAGGGTTTCAGTGTGGGTAAGCCACTCAGCTGTTAATGGGTGGGTAGCTGAAACCCCACTGGCTCAGTTGCCTTCTGAATTAAGTAAGCTTATACTTCATTCCAACAGCAATTGCAAGTATAAATATCTGCAATAGATCTTATTCAACTGTATGTTTTACACTAAAACCTTTCATGTCCCATTACTGCAAGTACTTCTTGTCTTACAGATCTAATTCCTCATAACCTGGAGGAACAATCTGGTGTCATGGAGCCACATGAACTTGTTTTTGAGCTCTAATAACCTCAAAGAAGAAGAAGAAGAAGAAATCGTTCTGTGACTTTCATCGCGACCAGACTTGCTTGCCGATCTCAGATTCTTCAGAGGCTAAGTTTCGGAATATAGTTTTTCTGTGTCTGTTGTAGTTGTAATCTGCGATTTATTTTTGTGTATTTTATTTGGAAAAAAAAAACTTAGAATAATATGGAAAATGTGGAAACTGTTTGAAAAGCAGAGGATTGCAGAAATTGCATGGTAGAATGTATGGGATAAGTATAGGTGTCAATAAAAGAAAGTGATGAAATTATTTTATTAGGCTTGAGTGAGAGATGAGCAAATCTAGACTGAAAAACTGAAAGGGAAAGGTCCAGATGGAATTAAAGATTGGTATAAATTTATACAAGGAAATAATATGTGCAATGCAGAAGTGTGCACAAACTAGTACTTAATGGTCATACAGTGAGTGAACGGTTGCAAATGATAAAAGTGGTTGAAGAATTTTGGGAAGACATGGGCAAAATGAATGATCAAGGAATTTTTGTGAATGATGTGAACCTTCAGAGTGGTGAATATGATCTGCAAATAGAAGGTGAAATTTCATGTGAGGAGATTGAAAGTTTTTTAAAAAAGGTAAAGAGTGGGAAAGCTAGTGGACCTGATAGTATTTCACATGAGTTCTATAAACATAGGGTGATGAGTGTTGTGAGCATTTTGAAATATTTGTTTGATGAGATGTGGAGGAATGCAAGGGTTCCAGGTGTGTGAAATGTGTATAATGTAGTTTAAGTGCACAAGAGTGGTCATAAGAGTATGAAAGAACTGAAGAATTATAAACCTAGTTCATTGGCTGACACTGTACATGAGATTTCTTGGGCATTTTGAATAAAAGAATGAAACAGGTTGTGGAAGAACATGGAGTAATGGGTGAGGAACAAAATGGTTTTTGGAAAGTCAGACTTGGTGAGAACAACTTGTTTGTTTTGAATGAACTAATTAAAAGAATGAAGAAAGAGAAAAAGGTATATCTTGCATTCTTAGATATTGAAAATGCGTATGACAGAGTGGACTGTTTGAGGCTGTTTGATATTCTTAGGTAAATAGTTTTTGTTGAAAAATAGGGAATATAGTAAAAATTCTGTATGAAAATACCCAGGCTAAATACTGGTTAGGGGACCTAGAAACTGAACAAGTGAGGAGTGTTAGGAGAGTGAGACAGGGGTGCAGTTTGTCTCCCTTATTCTTTGATTTGTACCCAGAAGAATTAGTGGTTTGTGTGTGAAAGAGTGGCTTAGGACTGAATATTGATAGTGAAAGGATGAGTTCTCAGTTGTATGTTGATGACATTGTTGTTTTTAGTGAATCATGGCAGGAATTACTTGTAATGCTTGATAATGTGAATAGTTACAGTAGAGATTTAAATGTAAAATTTAGTGGGGGTAAATGTAAAGGTATGGTTGTGAATGGAGATGAATTGGATAATGAGTATCAGTGGAAAATAGAAGATATAGTCATAGAAAGAAAAACGAATATGAGTACAAGAATACAAGATGCATGCTGAGTGAAACTGGAAGCTCAAGAGTGATAGGTGAGAAAGTAGCAAAAGCTATATAGTGATGTGGATGCTTGAGTGGAGCTGAGTTTGGAGCAAACAAGTGTGAATGTGTTAGAGGAATGTGGAATTTCGTTACAATACCTAATGCAATGTATGCTATAAATGTTACAGCATGGAATTGAAGTGACCTTGAGAAGTTGGAGGTGATTCACAATCACGTAAGTTGTTTGGCAGTGGGTGCTCTACAATGGAAAGCTGTGGAAGCAATTAGAGGTCACCTGGGGTGTAGTCTGTTGCCTGAACGAGTGATAGAAAAGTTTTATTGAATTACAAGTAATTGCAAGGTGAGATTTGAGATGGTGGTAGGTGGGTGAAGCATATGATTGAACAAAATCTGAGTGTAACTGCATGAGAGAAGGTGTGTAAGAGGCATGCTAGCAAATTAAATATCCCAAAGATTGTGCATGTTAGATATGGAAAATCTGGTGATGGCTGGTTTTTGAGAAACCAAGGTGGTGGAACGGAATGGGACTGCAAAAAATGGAAGGAAGAAATTGAAAGGAGAGGACAAGAGGGTATAGACTGAACAAGCAAAAGAAAGCCTGAATTGGAAAACATCCCAAGTCTGATATGCTCGAAAGGAGATACTGAGAGCTGATGTATTCTATGATGGAAGTTATGGAGGTCAACTGCTATTTGATGTCTGTTGTAAAATTTTAAAAGTGAACTGGCACACATGGAGGTGAAACAAAGGGAAAACTAGGATGTATATGCAGTGCAACAGTGTAAGAAACAATGGAGCATTTTGTTTTTTGATTGTAGTATGTATGAGAAGTCTTGATGATGTAGTTTATTAGCAATATGGAGTAGTTTGTTGGTGTGTCAGAAGTGCTGAAAATGATTTGGGTATAAGTTATCTTGTAGGACTGGATGAAGAGTGTAATTTGATGGTTGTTGATGCAATTAAGAGTTTCTTGATGAGACCATTTGAAGGGGCAGGGATCGGTAGTGATTGGTAGACCTCTTTGTAAGTTGTGTTGACCTCCCAAGCATGAGGGTATCTTTCTTGTTGACAAACTGATTACCGGTGACACCCTTTTCTTGTTGAAAATTGCATAGGTCCAAGGTAACTAATACTCTGAAAAATTAATTGGTGGGGCTAGTTCACAAACAATGGGACAAGAGAACCTACTTGTGTGTACAATGTGTGATTTTTTAGAAGGAATTCGTTGTCCAAAATAAAGGCTCTGACAGATGTTGGCCCTTGTATCAAGTTCAATGTATAAATTTGTTGGTTACTTTGAATTAGCCTATCAGGTAAGTTATGATTGTTCGGTTTATTCTAAGGAGAATTAATTTTTGCCTAGGTCCTGAAATTATTATTAGAACTATGAGTATGTATGTTAATTATGCTTGGGAAAATTTAGCTTTAAACTTAACTTTAGCTTTAAACTGCTGTAATAATTTATTGAATTTTCCAGGAGTGAGTGATTTTTTATAATCAGTTTAAAATGACTAAGTTAGCAGAAGATGTGATATTCGACTTCCTACACATGGAAGCTGTCAAGTATGTTTATGAACAAAGTGACAATGAAAAACAAACAGAGGTAAGTTGATTTGTAACTTGTAAGGTAGCTGTGCAGAATTTTACTGAAGACTGCAGTGATTTTCTACTAGTGATGTTCTACTTATTCTCTCCTACCAAGTATGTTTTTGCATTTTGCATTTGCAATACAATTGATTCAGTTTTAGCATTTTCCCTACCTGAGGAGCTGAAAAAGACGGCAGAAGTTGTTTCATGAACAAAATCTTGTGTAGTTTTTGCCCAGTCTTGCATATCCTTGCCATTTAGTAACAAGAACTTGTATAATAAAATTTAGTTGCAGAGTTTAGTACCTTTTCTAATTTATCTCTGTTGCATCACATAGCTCTATTTTTTGTTTTAAACTGAGCAAATTGGACAAACAAAAGTGTGAGAGAACAGGTCTCATCAGTGCTTAATGAGAGATTTCACAACTCACTAGCTGCATGCATTCATTTTTGGTCTATAAAACAATTTAGCAATCTTCACCCTGCAGCCATCAAAATTCATCTATCAATTTAACAAATAATTGAATTTGGTCTTTGATATCCATGCTTGCTCAATGAAGTATGTACTCATCTTTTATTCAAAAAGTACTCAAACATTTTTTCTTCTTTTTTTGCATCTCTGTTGTAGGTTTTCACTGTGAAATCATCTGAGAATTTTTTTCATAGTTTTTTATGTTAAAATGGGATTAATTTTGATACTGCCACACAGGGCTTTGTAAGAGCCATGAAATTGTCTGTATAAAAAGTTATAGTTACTATTTGCAGTTCATAATAATGGTAGCATCCTGACTAGCCTCAGTGTGTGGCCTAACTCTGGACACTTGCAAAAAGGAGTTAAAAACATGCTTTAAAATGAATGTTTTTGATGTAGATTGTTTTCTCTGGCTTCAGGTGATCAGAGTGATGTACAAAATTAATTGCTGAAAGATGAATAAGTTTTTTACTGCTACAATTTTTTTAATTTGGCATTTTTGAGAATATTGTGCGATGTCGATATTTGGTTTTCTGCTCAGGTATAAGTGCATCAAATGTAGTTGATAAGTTGTCTAAAGCTCCTAATGAAGTGTGTTATTTTGTAATCGTAATGAAAGTATGACAATATTTCTTCAAATACGAACTCATCTTGATTCAAATTGAGTGATATCTCAATTGAAAACATTCAATGTCCAGGCTGGTTTTCTCCATGAAGAAAATATGAAAACTGGGAATAAAATAACTGCACTTGTGTTGCAGGATGGAAGGTGTAGTAGTGATGAATTTGCTGAACTAACTCATATTTTGTAGGGCTCTGTGTTGAAAATTTGCAAATGAGAAATTTGTGGCAAAATTCACCCTACTCTTGTTCCCTTTTGGTCGAATGGCAAGACTTGTATTGCACAGATACCTGTAAATACTAATATGTATCTGGAACAATAATAAACATTTAGCTGTTTTATATAGACAAATAAGCTCATATAATAGGTAATGAACTTTATTAAACCTGGTTTATTAGTGTCCCAAATTACCCGGCTTGTGGGAATGGCCACCATTTTTTTCAATGAGGTACATAATTTTTGATTGTGGGGTTACACAGCCAACTTCACTTTGAAAACAATGTCAAAAATCTATGGTCTTTGACATTGTTCAAAGGCTTTTTAGATTTATCTTAGCAAGACCAACTTGAAAAAATTTAAAATATAGCCTATATTCTAAAATGTTTTTTAGTGGCTCAATGAAGTTTACTAAGCTAAATATATAATAAAAATGGTGAACGTACATTGCACAAATCCAATGTTAGCGTACCTCAGCTTCAGCTAGGTCTTCGGGACTTCTATCTCATGTGCCTGCTTTGTGTCTTTCCTTTTTATGCCTTCTTTGCATATTTTTGTTTATATTTTCAACTTCTATTTTTTCAACTTGCAGTTTCTATGCACAGCTCTTGTGTGGGAACAACCTGTAGCGATTATTGGTCGCTAACTATGGCGGTCCAACCCT
>VOMN01088089.1:0-54381 GCA_014899125.1 Orchestia grillus
ATGAATAATGACTGCTACATTAGCGTCTCGTAATGAATAATGACCGCTACATTAGCGTCTCGTAATGAATAATGACTGCTACATTAGCGTCTTGTAATGAATGATGACTGCTACATTAATGTTTCGTAATGAATAATGACTGCTACATTAGCGTCTCGTAATGAATAATGACTGCTAAATTAGCGTCTCGTAATGAATGATGACTGCTACATTAGCGTCTCGTAATGAATAATGACTGCTACATTAATGTCTCGTAATGAATAATGACCATCATATAAATGGCTCGTGATGAATAATTTCCAGTACATAAATATCTAGTAAAGAATAACGAGTAGTACATTTTAAAGGGCTTTGTTTTTATTTCTATCTCTCCTCGCGAGGGGCTGATAATCTACTACTCTCAGTCTGGAACTACACTTAGCACAAATTGCTGCGCTTTGCGTCCGATGTCTCACGAGTGTCAAACAAAGAATTCAAGGTTGGTTTAATCCTTCGAGAAATAGGAATTTTTGGAAGCAGTGGGGACCTATTATCATTAACGCCATTGTCCAGTTCGCCGCCTCGATTTTCCTCAAAGAAATCCTGATTCTTCCGGGATTTGCTTCCAAACTACGGAGGTCAGAGACTCCTTTATCACTCCTCTTTCTTTTTTGAGTTTCCTTCTCGTTCCTCATGACCGATCTTACTTCTTTCCCTTCCTTCGCAACCGTCAAGGCTAAAGACTCGAGTGACAACAGTTTGCTTCCGGAACTCAATTTATGGATGATTGTCATCCATTAGAAGACAATTTTGTCCAGTTTGTCCAGTCGCACGGCTGTTGGCTGAATAAAGGCCGTCATTAGGCAGGAGCGCAGGTCCGTCATTACGCAGCAACGTTCACTTCATTTCCTAGATCGCATAAAATTCTTCACTTCTTTCAATTTGCGAATGGAACGCTGTGAAGGCCTAATTCCCTGACATTCTCAAAACTAATCGGAGCCGCTCAAAAGTACGTCGAATTTCACTATTTAGCGTTGTCGGTGTCAATATTTCAGGACTTCAATAACACCGTGCCTCAAGTCTGGCGCGCGAGACACAGATGTGTCACAGGCAAGCCTCGTCGGTAATTGAAGTTCTGGTACCGCCAAATTTGTCTCTTCATTTTCGAGGGACGCGAAGCCCCAATTCGAGCGTCTGCCTCCAATTCCCCCTTTAGCGCGCTAAGCCGCGCCAGTGTGAGAATTGTTCAAATTGTAAGCAGCTCAGTAATTTTGATTGAGCCTCACAGTGCAGGACTGTTTTACAGCTGCGATATGCATGACGATGTTTGTCTGAGCGTCGACAGGTGAGCAAGAAAATGTTATATCTTCGCGCCCACCTGAATCCATCGCCTGAGAAAGTACGTTACTCGTATAAACAGTGAGTTTATCAGCTTCCAAAATTTTTATTCAGCGGAATTATGTATCAACTACTTTCACAATTTGTTTGAGCTTGCAACGTTCATTTTTGTTCACTATCACACAAATGGACTGACAATGAATAATTTCGAATTTTGGTACAAGATTTTATTTTTCAGTGAACCCACTTCGTTCGCGCGACCAATATCCCTAATGATTCCAGGAGAAGAGGGCGACTTTCGTAGGATTCTTGCGCAAAAAAACTTCGATTAGCACTTTTGGCCGAAGTTCTAGGGCAGCGACCCGAAAAATTTGTCAAAGAAAAATGGGGGCCGAAGAAGAAAAGAGGAACTGCAATCGGGTCCCATGGTCTAAAAAAACTTTTGGAGAGAGCGGTGAAATTCACTTTGACGAAGTTTCACGAATAATTATGTTGGCATTCGTTCTAAGTTCTCCAACTGGTAAAGTGTTACGCGAGTGAAACGGGAACATTTTTAAAAGGCTGTGGAAAAGTCTGGCACATTTATTTTGACTTCCATTAAGCAAATATGCTCCCTTTTAGCTTAGAATAGAAAATTGCATATACTGTATTAGTGGGAAGAAAGAATAACCTTCCTAGATCTTTATAGCGAGAACTCTGTTAACTTATCAATGATACATTCAAAATCTAAAGGTACTCGCACTAGCCGGACTCGTGTTAGTACCACAGAGTTTTAGCAACTCCAGCTGGCAACGCTTTAGAAGCAGCTAAAGTGGGGAATCGTTCACATTTCCTTGAGTCTCGGCCCACATGATGCCAGGCACAGCCGTGGCTATCACATCGCCCCGCTGACGGAGACGGTGAGGACTCCGTCGCGAAATTCGCGAACGATTAAAATTTGAGCCAAATGATGCGAAGGAGAATGCCGCGGTTTGATTAGGAATTTTTTGTTAGAAATGAAGAGCTTCAAGGTCTTTATTACCCAAATAATTATGATGTTTCCGAAGGATACTCTATAGTTTGAGCGTACTCCTTTTAACTCATCTTTATACCTCATCCCCTAGAGTGCTCAGGGGACATCTCAGCCGCGGCTCAAAATGTTCCCTGTGCTGGAACGCCATCAATAATTTTGGTTGATATTTTTCCTGATATTCCCCGATGCATAGGCCGGCCAAATACCGGCAGAAATTCATTTGCTGTGATTATCCTGCAATATTTTATTGTTTATTCACGCCGATACTTTCATCTCAATTTCTAGTTGTCATAGGTTGTAGATAGTCGCCTCTTCCTACTTCGCTCAGGTTTGCTCCCTCTTACATTTGACCAGCTCCCGGCATTTGTCAGGTAGACATTTCGCTCATCATACACGTTGGCTCGCCTGTCCTTGCGTCCATTTCTACCAATTTGCAAGACATGAGTTTCTTTTTTATTCACTCACATATCTTCTCGTTCCTATATTTCTGGCTCTATTTTCAATAATGACATTTTCTCTCTTTCTTCTATAATCCTTTTTTGACGTCTCTGTAGTATTCCTACTTTGTTCCGGCTTAGAATTTTCGGTCTTTCTTCAACTCTCAAATGCTCCTTGTTTTTGTCTTTCTCGATTTACTGCTCTTCCTGCGCTTCTTCTGTCCCTTTTGTATGTGTTCAGCCGATCCTAATTTGTTAGATCTGAACATGTATGTTGACAGCTTCCATTTCGTTAGCTACCTTTTAATAAAATAAAATTTTATGATGCAGTACGCAGCCCTATCCCGGATACGGATGTGAACTCAAGTTAATGATGATTTCATAAGCACCAAATTTTCTCCTTTCGAATTTTTGAAAAGCTTGACACACGAAGGAAGGAAAGGAAGGACAAAGGAACATGCGTATTAACATTAGATGAATTAAAAAATTCAGATTTCAATTCGGTAATCCCTTTATTTTTCGATTTTAATACTAATCTTATGGTGATATTCAAGGTTGGAACAAGAAATTAAGAATAAAATTCAGCCAAGTAGTCCTCCTGCTCCTCCTGCTCAGGACACCCGCTGCATTTGAGGCCTGACATGGTCTAGGCAGTAAATATCGATTTTTAGCTGGAGCATCTCCAAAGAGCTTAATGACTACTGAACAAAAGTAAGGTCAACTTTTCCTGCATATAGTCCATCCAAAATCAATTTGTCGAGATCTCAACTTCGCTCTAAGCATTATTAAAGTGATCTCTAATCGATTAATTATATATCTATGGGTCAACCGTCAGTAATAAATTTTAGAGTTCGTTAGAAGTGGGTATTGAATCTTAGAACTCGTCAGACGTCAGTATTGAATGTTCGTGTTCGTCAGACGGTGTTGAATCTTCGTGTTCATTATAGTCATCAGAATTAAATCTTCGTGTTCATTAGTAGTCAAAATTAAATCTTCGTGTTCATTAGTAGTTAAAATTAAATCTTTGTGCTCATTAGTAGTCAGAATAAAATCTTCGTGTGTGTTACTCGTCAGTATTAAATCTTCGTGTTCGTAGACGTTAGTATTAAATCTTCGTGTCCATTAGTAGTCAGTATTAAATCTCCGTGTCCGTAGACGTCAGTATTTATTCGGCTCGTGGAAAAAAATTCTGTTCGATCCTTGGGCAGCGAAAGCAGGCAGGTAAAGTTGCCGGGTCGCGCTAAGCGGCCCCTTAACTTTAGCCATTATCACAGAGGCTGCAAAATAAAGCAGCGGTCCTGCAGCAGTCCTTTTTCCCATCCCCATAGCAAAACTGTAGGGCTGGAACATATATTTTAATCGAGAAAGATATTTAATAGCTAGAAATTAAGTCTACGTTTTGTTTTCTACACACGTGCACCATAATTTTTACCCTACGACGGTTTCTTCAGGCTCTGTTACAGTCTTCAGGTTAATGAATAAATTAAGGATTCGCAAAATCAATGCGCAATTTTTCAACACTGCCCGTTTACTTTGTTTAAAAGATATAATTAACGGTGGTGTTTAAGAACACCCTAGCAAGGTGTCAAATCTATCTTCATGCTGAGGAAGATCGCTGTTCTAAATGTGCATTATCTTCATTTTATGAATCTCCACTGTTTTTCATTTAAAAAAGCCTGTTGATAAAAGTATTAGAGCCATGCCTTTTTGAACTTCCTGTCGGGATTATCGCACTCGGAAATTTCTTATGTTTATGTTAAATTTCGTTATTGTTACACGTATACATTTTGGGTATGATTAAGGTGTTTTTGTCTGTTCTCGAAAATAATATGCTGTGTACATTGTCTTAAATCAGCTTTAAGATTGAAAATGTCATCCAAACTTCACTAGTGAAACACTTCATTACATCTGGAGCGGCTAAATGACACAAGAGCTTCCAATGGAGCGCTGCAGAGAGCGTAGCGGAAGGGCGGGCCTGTAGCTCCATCACCGCCGCTGTAGGACGCCATTCCGTATTCAAAATTCCAGTTTCACGGTAGTCTTTCATCGGTTCACCGCAGAGATGATAGTTCTCTGTCGTATCCAGGCAGTTTTGGGCAGAATGTCTCTAGAGTCGAGAAATTGGCTAGCGGCCGCTTGCAGACCTCGGCAGGGGTGTTCTAAAGCGGACATAACGACCGAGCCACTGCGTTGCCACTGCAGTACTGGCCAGCGAATTATGGGAAATTAAATGCACGACATTGAATGGGGTTGCAATGGATATTGTTATTGGAACATTTCCCGCTCCGCAAAATTTTCGTAACGATAACATTGTTTTATCTGCTCATAGCGCAGAAGTCAGCATGTATGTTTTTTTCGCGTGATAGCTACGACACACCGTAATTTAGTCAAGGGTGTACGCAAGCAAGCCACGCACAGTGGACGAACGTAAGCCTTTACCGACACACGTATGTCTTGAATGCGGAGCTCCAAACATTATAATCACTCATTTTACACTGCAGCGTGATTGCTTAGAGAAGATTCACCCTCCTAACAGGTAACATTTTTCTTCTTTTCTCTTTTTTCTGTAATTAGTATAGCATTGATATTCAGTCTGGAAAACATGACCCTAATCTCACTATATATTTAGACACAGTTGTTGCTTGCTTGCTCAGTTGGTTGGCTGGTCCATCTTTCTGTCGCGCTCTTAGATTTAGATACAGAATTCCCTGGTCCGTATTCCTAAACTAATAGCAGGACGGTCAGATAAGGCAGTCCGTATCAGGGATACTGAAAATAGCACTATTTCATGTCAGAGTTACGGTAAATAAGAAAGCATCTTAAGAATTTGGCAACATTTATCCCGCCATTTGTGGCGGAGCGCACCTCCTAGTATAAAAATGTTAGTTAACTAGAAAATAATGTTAACAGTTTCGAGCAATAAGGTCATAAATTAAGTAATCGCTATTGTGTGAAATCAAACGTTGGGGGGAGGCTCTTAAACGATTGGTCTTGAGATCAGATGACTACAGAGATAAAAGCAAAAACCACTTACATGAAGTCATCTAAGTGGTCCAAAGATTCAATTCCAAAGATATAACTTTAAAGATGGATTTCAAAGGTGTTGAATGGAACATTTACCAAAATATGTTAAAAATGAAGACATACTAAATGATGTGTGGCATGTGAATATTTTTCATTTTAAAACCTGAGGCGTTTTGTCACGCCTTGTATCGGCCACCGACAACCAGTAAACGATATCTATGAAAATAAATACGGAAACAACACGGGTCTGTTTGCATGATCTCTGAACCCTAAGGAAACTAAAGCCTCTACACTGAAATTCTTACCCTTTTTTCTGTTAGCCATAGTTTGAAATTAATTTTCCCCTCCGTTCGAGGCGACGCTTGACGAAACAATGTACATGTTTGTCAACGCAATAAGGCACGTGATACACTCTTCTTGATCAAGGCTGTGAAAACTATGCAGCGCCGCTCTACCGTTTCTCACATTTCAGAATTGGTGGGAGACGTGCATTGAAGAAGTTCGGGCAGCTGCTTTCAACTCCTCTGGAAGTTACTCTCAGGATCGTGTAACAGCGAGCTGCAGACGGGTTTCCCAGCCGCATACCTGCTCTCGAATACTTTCTCGGCGATTTGAGCGACCGCTATTTGGTGCACTTTGGCTCGAAAATTGTTTTCAGGGCTTGCATCATATGACAAAGTTGTTGTCTCTGAGATGGGCTTGCCACGGTGTCCTGCAAGTTACCTAACTAAAGGCTCTCTGTTGAACTTTAGTTCAGGGTTAGCAAAACTTGTGACACACAGGAAGTAAGCATCAGAATGATGAATTTGAGGTTAAAACGAGGGACATGAATTTATAATACAGATACCTTTTGTTGAATGCCTATCAAAACACTGGTACGAGAAGAAAATCAGCCTTTCAACTCTAAAAGCGCTTCATGTTAGAGACAGACGTCATCCGCTGCTTCCACCAGGAGTGTTTTGTATGGCATAAGATAATATGTCTATTGAGTTCACAAGTTTAATTTGTCTTATGGTAACTACCATGGGAAGCCATATGCAACGTATTAATTTCGTCCTCAGAACTTTGATGCTCAACAAGTTGGCCACTGTCCCTCGACTTGACAATTCACCCTTTGTTCGCAGGCCGGCGGCGCTCGTAGGTGGTTGGATTTGAGGCACCTGCACGTCGAACAAAATTCTCCCGCTGACCGGGCTCACCGAAATGGTAAATTCCTCTGACAGACTCGAGGCTGCCATAGATTATGCTTCTGATCACGCGTTTACTGCGTTTATGAATTACGAGGTAAGGATTGTGTCTAGGAAATGCCCAGACGTGTGCATTGTACGGTGATCGGAATATCTAATTTTATACTTCAATTTGATTGGTGGTCATTTAATTTTTCGAATATTCATACAAAATCTTGGTCAAGTAGAAATGCTTATTCTTCTTTTCCCCGAAGAAGGATGTATAAAAATGAACTCAAGTGTATCAAAGAAATATCTCAATTCATGATGGAGCATTTACCAGTATGACTGCTTTCCACCATTTTTATTTCAAGTGCAAGAATTATCACGGGTGATAAGTGAAACATACGGAGCCGAGTTTCTCATGCCGTTAAACTACTAAATTTGACATTGAAAATTTCACGTCATAATTTTCTGATTTATGACGTTATGTTCCCTAAATGAAGACACAGAAACCTTCAAATACCTTTAACTTTTTCCTCTTTGAAGTAACGTTCTTCATCTTTACGAACGAATGCAAGAGCAAAAAATACGCATGAAAAACAACTCTTAGACCTTAGGTGAACTGCTGAAACTGCCGACGCTCGAGTCTTTGAGACTCCGACCTCTGTAATGGCTTCGTCTCAAGCCAAATTTCTTGAGAAAATTCTCAAGGTAATTAATTTCAGGAAAATGAAGAGCTAGACGCCCTCCTGGGACCACTCAGGCACCGCTAAGCCACCCGGCATCAGAATGCCGCTAGAATTAAAAAATTATCAAGACACTGGGAAGTTTGCATGCCAATTTTTTTCAAAATTACAAGCATTTTCAAAATTGAAATAAACAGCATTTTTCGTTTCATATCGTATTTTCGTACCTACTCTTTTCCAATGAAAATTATAGAATCGCTAGTGAAATAGCGCGGGCTTGGTTACAGCTCTTCATGTTGACTCTTTCCAAAAAAGCTGAACTCGGCACTTGATCAAATTCTCAGCCGCAACCAATATCAAGTGCCGATCAAATCTCAGCAGCAACCAATACCAAGTGCCGATCAATTCTCAGCCGCAACCAATACCAAGTGTCGATCAATTCTCAGCCGCAACCAATATCAAGTGCCGATCAATTCTCAGCCACAACCAATATCAAATGCCGATCAAATCTCAACCGCAACCAATACCAAGTGCCGATCAAATCTCAGCCGCAACCAATACCAAGTGCCGATCAAATCTCAGCCACACTCGCAGCGACTGAGTGAGGAACAGCAGGCTGTCGGTCCTGTGTCCTTCCATCTTTTTTTATAATAATTGGTAGATTTAATACGTAAAATTTCATGTTTCGACCAGTATTTTTCGTATTCACTAAATTTCATCTAAAAACTAATTAAAAAGTTTTATTACTTTAGAAACTAAATATGCATAAAAGAGTGCCCACTTTTTTAAACAAGGCGCAAGTGGAAGTCAATCCGTTAGTTAATCCGTGAGAAAAGTAAATCACTCACAGATTCTTCAAGCGTTCTTTTTCCATAAAACAATGTACTACGAATTATTTCATTGCATTCACGACGCGAATGGGAACTGCCGGACGAATTACAAACACACCTTCATACATTCGTTCACTCCTCCAATTGGAACTCATTAGGGAAGATGAATCCATTAATGAAGGGGAGCAATGCCCGGAATTTCATTAAAGTGGCGTTGTGGGGCAGCTGTGGCGGCGGCCTCGTCGTCTCGCCACAACGCTCCACCTTCGCTCCGACGCAGCGCCGCTTCTCTATGCAAGAATTCGATAGCGAATTTCTCAGGAACAGCCGATTCACGGGAGCCTGCATTCCTCAGATAACTTGTCATCCAGTTTCATAAGCTTCCTTGGCGCACGAGAAACTTCGCGATCTGTCTTGAGGGGGAAACCTCGAGTTTGGATGTCAACTTGAAAATGACAACTAGAGTTACTGTTGTGTTTGAGAGTATTGCTCTAAAGTCGATCCGAGAATTGGCTTCAAATTTATATTTTTTAATGGTAAAAGTTCAATTGTAAGATAATCTCGAATTGTTTTCCGTCATCGAAATTTTATAAGACTAATCATATGCCAGGTAGGAGTGTTTCTTACTTCAATTTTGGATGTTTACTTCGAGTTAGCGCATCCTCCGCAGACATCTACTGAGTTTTGACAACTGCTTACTGTACAGCAAAGCAGCCTAATTTACGAATGATAAGTGTTAGCCTTAACTCAATCCGGAACAAGGTACGAAATGCGACCTTGAAGAATTACTGTTGCTGATCACAAATTCATAAATTACTATGTATAAGTACGTTCCCGAAAAATTTCCTGAATTAAAGCTTTCGTGCATTAAGGGCTAGTGAATTGTAGAGTTTTACTACGTTAGTACCTAAGGAGCACCAATTACTAAATGCAAATTAACTTCAATTATTAACATGATCTTCATAAGTTCCTCGGCCAAGAAATTTGTCACCGATTGTTTCTCGAGATAAAGTTGTATGCTGAAAAAAGTTTTGGAATCTGTGACCGAAGTTCAGGCTATATACAAGCTCTGAACGGGCATCAGTCTTCATTCAGAGCTGGCAAGGTATTGACTGGTTTCGTAGTTGCTCCACAACGATAGGTCGAAAGCAGGGCGGCTCGGAATGGCCAGAACGGGTTATTGCATTTGGGCGGCTTAAAAAGCTCTCGGTGAAGGAAGTAGCATAATTCGCTGGTGTTTCCCGCTGCAATGTTATGCGAGTCTACCAGTAATAAAAACAGCCTGATACCTACGGTAATTCGAGTCAAAATTATCGTGGCATAAATATTCTAACCGACAGGGACCGCTGCCGTATATCCCGAATTGTCGACTAGAATCGCTCTGCATCAAGGATGGAACTACTACAAAACTTCAATAATGGCCCATCTTCTGCTATTTCTGAACGAACTCTTCGTAGGGAACTCTATGCAATGAATACGTGGAGCAGAGTGACTCGTAAACGGCTAAAGGTAACTCTTGCCCACAAGACCACTAGTTTAAAGTGGGCCAAAACATAAGCGCATTGGACTGCAGAGGCGTGGAGAAGTGTCATGTAGTCAAATAAATCACGATTCTGTCTCTAAGCAATGATATCCGCCGTCGTATTCAGCGAAGACCTCGTGAAGACTTCAACGAAGCATGTGTGCAAGGGGTGATGCAAATAAGAGGCTGGTCTGTCATGTTTTTAGGCTGTTTCAACAACACAGAAGTAGAATCTTCAGTTGAAGAATCCGTCAAATTGAACCAACATGGCTACATAGAACTGCTAGATAGCTAAGTTTGGCCATTTGCATAACATTTGAATGAAGAAAAACTCATTGGTTTGTTTATCTTTCAGGATAAAAACTGCCTGGTTCAGTGGGCTGAACTGTTTTTAATTCGCATTACTGTCATTAAGAATTTGTCCGACATTTAAATAGTCCGGCTAAGTCCCCAGACATGAACCCAATAGAAAGTTCCTGGGCTCTCCTAAAACGACGAGTCAGACGTCGAGAATATCGTCCACATACTGTGCTGTGTGGCTGCACTACGAGATCAGTTGATGCAAGAGGTGTCTAAAATAGACCATGTGTACATTAGAACATTGGTAGACTCAATGCCGCGCTGAATTGCCGCCGTTATTCATGCTTCTAGAGGTCTTGCATCATGTTAGTAACAGGTGACAAATTTTATCCCCAAAGCTTCTCAGCTATGCATGATGCATTGCTCAATTACTTTAGTTCGAAAGACACGGCAGAATCAATTAAAGTATCACTTAGACTTTGAACTAACTTCGCTGTCAAATTTCACTGATTTTTTCTACTTAAGTATATCACGATACTATTTTTTTCGTCACCAGCTACTCAGCTTAGGTTTAAAATCCTTCTGGCGTTAGGCCTTACCCACGTAACCGTATCACGACAGTATCTATTGTTCGTGCAATTGTTCCTAAAAATTCCCTTCTAGTTAGAAATTTTCAATAAAAAACATCAGAAGTCTCTTCCGCTATCGCTCGAGCCTGAAAAAAATTTAATGACATGCAAAAATCGCCAATTAGCGCCACTAATTAGGCGAGCAAGAGGCCAAACTTCCTCACTCGATCAAGAAAAATTTTGTGATGTAAGTCTTTAATACTTTTCGATGCCACTCTAATTTTACCAGGGCTCCCTCCATCACGCTCTTGGGGAAATTTTCCCCAAAAAAATTGTCTCTCAAGCATCATTATGCATAGTTTACCAACGATGAATTACCATGTTACATTCTCTAATATCATCTTATATTTTAATTAAAGTTGACAATTTTGGCTTTTACAACATTGAAATCCAAATATTCAGTATTTTTATAAATACGTACGTGAAACCTCAATTAATTGGGGTACTGGAATGAGTAATAGCGGAATTCAAATTTAGGTGACAATTTTCATACTAATTCTAATGCTGACTGTTCAAGTGCATGTCATTTAAATTGAAATTCAACCTGTAAAATGTATTTTTTTAAATTGACCTTCGAAACCCAACTGCTACGTATCAACTAATAGAGGCTTACATACGTCAACAAAACTAAGTTGATGCTGTTTGGAAATTGAATTCTATTTCAGAATATACTTTGAAGCCTTTCAATTTGCTTTACGTGTCATCGAAAAAAATTACGAATACCAACAAATGTAAAAGAACTTAATCTAACCTGATCACTCGCCCTCCTTATGCAACTGCAAGCCTAGTTTTCATGTAACATGAATGAAAGAATTTACTTATACACAATGTGTTTCATTCGAAAATAATATTTCATCGACACGCTATTGTGAAAACATCAATTTTCAGAGTCTAAGCAAACTGCTCTGAATGTGCAAGGACAACGAAGCTTGTCTCTCGTTCGCGTCTCAATTGCTGCAATGATCAATCGGCCCATTTTGTGCCGATGACTTGGTAGATTTCCAAGGGACTGTTTGATCGCCTAATTAGTCCCTAATTCTTAATTAGCACGGCCAGTTCTTTCTTCGTCCCAAATATCTCATCCTTCCAGTAAAAGATCGACAACACCGAGTCAGAATGGTGGAAATTACAAGCATTTTATCAGACTTGGAAATTCGGCTGCGAGAGGGAGCTTTTCGTATCAGGCACGACACAAAAGGACCCAAATGCACTCGAAGTACTGGAAAAAATTTGCAGTGCTCCATTTATCCCATAAATTTCAGTTTCATTTTTGCACAGCAATGTTACTAGAATGGTAATGTTTTGCTCTCACTGAGAAATAAATTATCACCCTTAGAGTTGTATGAGAATTTATTTCGAGCTCAAGATAGCGTGAATTTACGCTGGATATTCTGAGCGACTGTTGGCATGAGTTGACTCCGATATCCATCCAGATATAAAATGATCCTCTCATTCTCTGAATAAAGTTCGAAAGAATTCGTCCAGGGTTTTCGCGCCTCGTGAGAAATATATTCAAGAATGACAGAGCGTTGATCTCAGGAGGAAGACATTTTGGATTCATATGTCTTTCGTCTTTCATCACTCGCGATTTCTTATGCATTTTACGCTTTCAGAAGTGACCCAGCCAGCTGACGCCTTCTCCGCTTATGTAAATTTAAAATTCGACCGTGATAGAAGTCAGATGTTTTTCGGAAATTGAATTCCTGTGTAGCAGCTGATGAAGAGCGGAAAGGGAATGGGCGTTGCTTTTGAGTTCAAATCGTAAGTAATGGCTTCGGAAGCGAGCCAATTCTTTGATGAAGAGTTGCTCAGTCGCCCCGGCTACCGTCTGTCCAAGTGCGACGGCCAAAGCCTCCTACGAAGGGGAGACATGACCCTCTCAATGGGCCCGCGCCTCCTCTCCGCAAGCGGGGAAGAACGCCTTTTATGCGCTCGTACTTTTCGTAAATAGTACCAGGCACTATCTATTTTCACAACTCGATGAGTTTTTTCGAAAATTGTTTCGAACATTTTCATCCGACGGACAGTCAAGCCTTCTTGCAAATTGTGTATTTAGCGAGAGGTAGCTCAACAATAATGACCAAATAAATACGTTACATTCTCACATATCTTCAACCCCCTAATCTATGAAACCCAAAAAAACATTCATTTCCAGCGATTAGCCTGCAATCGAAATAAAAACTTACATTTCCTCCAAAACGGGAAGTTCTGAAACACTTGAGTCTCAATCAAGATGACAAAAACATTTCTTCGAACTTCATTTAGCGCTCGCCCGTAGACCGCGCTGGCGTTGCCCAGATCACAGCTTATTCATGGTATTCTATAAATCTCGTCTGTGTATAACACCGCATCTACCAGCAATAATTTTGAGGCCTTATTTTTAAGGAAACTTAAGGGAAAATAGCACCGTCAGCCTCAGTAAAATGCGTCATCAAAAGCGACGCACCTCCCACCACCACTAAATTGGGCGCTGGGCCAGCCGGGGCTGCCGCGCTCCACCACACCCTCTCGCGATGAGCTTCGAGTAATATATTCTAATGTGATTCGGGTGCTTAAATGCAACAGGTGTTAGTTTTTTAGTCTTCCTGAGGCTTTGTAATGTGCTGATGGCCGTTGCTAATTTTCTAAACGCTGGACACTATTAATGTGAGTGAGTTTTAGATTATGTAGAATTACTTGCATTCCAGAGTAGATCGAATAATTCATAATGTCAGTGCGTATATATGGAAAATATGACCGATGAAATCCTCGAAGATTTACCATAAAGTCACACAAACACGAAGAGTTACCATAAAGTCACACAAACACGAAAAGTTACCATAAAGTCCCACAAACACGAAGAATTACCATAAAGTCACACAACACGAAGAGTTATCATAAAGTCACACAA
Organism: Orchestia grillus; assembly: GCA_014899125.1. Classification (NCBI taxonomy): domain Eukaryota; kingdom Metazoa; phylum Arthropoda; class Malacostraca; order Amphipoda; family Talitridae; genus Orchestia; species Orchestia grillus. The sequence goes on from VOMN01088089.1 coordinate 13,817, forward strand.
ACACGAAGAGTTACCATAAAGTTACACAAACACGAAGAGTTACCATAAAGTCACACAAACAAGAAGAGTTACCATGAGTACGATGCGCTCGGAAACAACAGGAAATAATATGATAGATGATTCATAAACGCCGAGTAGTTCTACTATACCCTTTTTTGCGTTCAAAGAAGTTACTAACCACGAAGCGTTCAAATGACTGCAACCCTACAAAAATGTAGGGTTGACAACACACAAAAATGCACTTCTATTTTGTCGTTGAAAATTACCGATGCTTCTTCTACAATAAGTGTCAGGCGTAACCGCAAATGCCGTCATTTGGACGGGCAGCAATTGTTCACACATACTGTACGCATGAACGCTTCTTTGGTTTTGTTATAAATATCAGGGCGCTCAAAGTGTCTCCCTGGTTTCTTTTGAAAGTTAGATGAAATGCTCGTCGCAATATAATTACACCTCCTTTTTTTAGCCACCGTGCCGGAACAGGCACTGTCTTATTGTACGCTTCTCTTCTGTAACATGCTCGTTACAGCGTGATAAATTATATGTGACGAGGTCTCATTTCTTCGTAATTTCATATTTTCCGTCTGATTTGTTATTCAGAAGTGCTCCAGGAAACGATACTCGATACCGAACTTTTTAAAATCTGAGTTAGATGTGGTTTTTATGCAAGGAGTTTCGTGATTTTAGCGATTTTATTTATTGTTTATATCTTAGAATAGTCTTGTTGGTGTAAATGAACCTCAATGGTTGGCACCACACATTCACCTTCAGCTACAAACTTCAGCGGGCTCAGAATTATTGGGGGACTTTTTCTGAGGAGATTCTTTAATGATGAGCTCACCATCATCCAGATGAATACGTAGGTCTCCCATCTACGGTTCCGTAGAACTACGAGACATAAAAGAAAATAAGAATCATCCCAATTAGAACATTCTCAGTGGTGCCCCTACAGTAGGAAACTATTGAAAATGAGACTCTGATTTAGATTGTTCAAATTTTAAGTGGAGGAACTTCTCCAATTAATTAAAATATTTGTTGTGGGGCCCCAAATTTTTGAGGGAGCGTCTCCAATAACGGGTCATGGTGATTGCTCAGTAAATGAGTAAAGAAACTCTCATGCATACATCAAGAATCATTGATTTAAAATTAAGCGTCACACATTTAAGTAACAACATTAATTCAGCTTTACAAGTTACGCTGTTCTCGATGACGTTTAGACATTACAGTGTTTATTTGAGAAGAGAGGTTGAAATACATCGAATAGAAGTCAACAAACTTCTAAGACAAATATTTTAAAAATACCACGCAAGATTGAAGATACGAATACCACAAACAATAAAAGGAGATTAGAGCGCGTCCTCAAGTATATTTTTCTTTAAATTCTTCTATAAAAAATTTAAAAACATTGGCCCCTGCAAGTCGGAAGGCAGCGAGTTAAAATAGGATATTCTCTGAAACATTACAAATCGTTTTTCTATTTCTAGCCTGACATTCGGAAAATTAAAAATATTGTTGCTATTCAAATACCGATCACAACGAAGAAGCTTTTTATAAAGCCTCAAGTAGGAATCATTTTTCTTTTCGATATCATCTCAAAAAATATAAGTAAAAATACTTGTATACATACTTGAAAGGCATTTATATAAGTTTACTATGTGAACATTTCCAGCTTCACTTGGCCTCATGCGTAAAACTATTCTTAAAATTTTGTTCATCATAGTTTCTATTTTTTTATGAGGTAATAAGATGCTCCTCTCCCCATAATAATTTCGTAAACAATATGTGGGTACACTGAAGAATAATAATGGGAAACTAGGGCCTCATTATCTAAAAGAATTGAAACGGCATGTATCATCTCACAACACCTGTTCAGTTTTCTGCACATTTCTTTGATATGATCCGTAAAGGTAAGATTGCTGTCAAGTATTACACCTAAGTATTTGAAATCAAATACCCACTCTAAAACTCCACCGTTAAAAATTATTTCTGATATGGGGAAGGATGAGGTAGCAAAATATGTAACATTAACTTTGTTTTGAATTTATTTTGCTATAACGCAGAGTAATCTTGTTTACTACCAGGCACCGACTCAACCTCTCAACAACAGCCTTCATTTTAGAAGCTGCTGCTTCTATATTGCATGAATTCACACGTAAAACATAGCATCATCTGCGAATAAAATAACCTGTGCTTCACTTATAGCAACTACATCATTGATAAAAACATCAAGGAGACGAGCGCCTGACACGGAGCCTTGGGGCTCCCCACGGCTGTTGGTAACATCGGAGATTTAAACGAGTTAAAAAGTTACTTATTGAGGCTAAATAACTATTAATAAGTTTATTTGCAGCACTCCTTTTACCATAGGGCTCAAGTTTAGAAAATAAAATGCTCTTTGCCTTTCCTAAATCTAAAAATAGATAGATTGTCATCGTTTTGTGATTGACGAAAAATATGATGTACATTAATTAACTGACTCGACAACTTCAATGACATTCGACTTTCAGTTGAATTTTGATTGAAAACGCAAAAAACTGTTACCTTCACCTGCTTAAAAGACAAAACTAGGCAAAAAATGAAAAAAATTAATAATAATTCGCTTTCATTCTAGGTTTGTAACTCAGTAGATGCTCGACACTAAAATACCTCTGTAATTTGGATATGAAATTTTACACCGTTCGGTAAAAGACAATTGTGTTGGTTACATACTTACTCTCACCATAAAATTTTCTCGGTCATTACAGTCGAGACAAAGCATTGGCGAAGCATGTACTCCGAAAAAGCAAACACTGAACAATGTGAGCGTTATCATAAAAATTTCTCTCAAATTTGTATGACATATGTACAAGTGATTCGAGTCAGGTTCAGTCGATCAGTGTCTAGATGAAGGACGTATACTAGTCAAAAAAATTTAAAATACATTCGTAGACTTATTCGATTACAATATACACAGTAGAATTGACGCATTAAGTTTTGTGTCAATTTATAGCGGTTTGTCCGCAGTGAGTAGGTGTTCAACTAAATATTCACGAGTGATGACATAAATGAAAACCCCCGCCTGAATGCAGCCTATCAGCGGGTGCGAGTCCTGTACAAGCCCGGAAGACTGCTCATAAGTTCTGAACATTTTACATCAAAGTCAAGTTCTATGATTTGATCGGTCTGATGATGCTGAAGGGGAAACCGTATCAACGTAACTGCCCGGAGCATGTTTTTTGTGCACATCAGCATTTGAGCGAAAAACTTTTTTCTTGAAACACTTCAACACCCTCTACTCACATTGTGAATAGATAACTGATATTAGACAACGCATCGTGCGTTGTTTTTTATACGTGTTTTTGGTTTTGTATGAGGAAACATTTTATGACAGAATTCTTATTTTTAAAATTCCTGAAAATTTCTTGATTCTAAAATTTTGAGAGGAGATTTTTATTACTTCCAGCCATGTAGACCCTGTTTGCATGTATTTTTTGAAAACCTCGAAAACTTCGGTTAGACAATAATTCCTTACTTCTTAAAAAATAGAACTCACAAAAAAGTGTAATTGAATGAAAGGGCAGCCATTGTACTAACAACATCCAAAAACATAATGCTGGTTTATTCTTTGCCTCCGTGAAAGCTCATTTAGTAACTATTATCACTGGTCCAGTCAGTGAACTAAGGATGTGAGTGCACGTGTCTTGCAGGCTGCTCCTCCAGGTCACCGGACAGCGTAGCAGCGTGGCAGGGCTTCCGCTCTCTCCCATCCCTCTTCGATTAATTTTAGGTCGTTGAGAACTAATTTGGTGCCGTATAATGCGACTCGTGATTAAAACGAGAGGGAAAGTCAAGTAATTTTAGTAGGGAAGACAGTTTCCGTCAGCACAGAGTCTTAAAATTAAATCGCCAAGATTGAAGCGACGTTTTGATGTACTCTTGGACAAGCAGTAAACACTTTTTATTTTTCGTTGTGGGAATTACTTACCGAACTCAGTTTCCTTTCCTACCACACCTTGGAGGTGCACGAGGCAATATCTGTACTCCACTAGTCCTAGATGTATATGTAATGTGAAGCCCTTTGTTGGTAACGAAACGTACAATTTTAAGCTTTTTTTAGGTTCTGTTTTTAAAATAGTGTTAGCCTATGACCGCCTGCTGATTAAATGCAGACACAAAGGCGTGACATGTTTCCAAAAAGTATCGATGGACGGTTTTTTGAGAATGTAATGTTTTGCTGAATAATATTATTACCGCAGTTATGCAGCTGCACAAAATTATCACAAACGTAAAGCCTACACTATTCAAAAAGATTGACAATGTGTATGACCTTAGGAACAGGCAACTTACAGGAACGTGCTGCGATCAGCCTGAGGATGATAACGTACATCTAGCTGTTCTTTTGGATTACGGAAATATACAAGCATTTCGAAGAATTTATTAACGATACGTACGTTGCTTTGGGGTAACTAATTCTCCCTTCTTTAAATTCAAATTTTAGTTTTGGTGTATCTGGATGGAAAGGGTATATCACGAATTCTCGAAAGTGCAACGTTATCTTCCAGCTTAAATCATTAATGATCATATTGAACGTCATTCATTCTCCTCAACAGGGGTCACTGAATCGGTCAGTCGTGCTATGTCTGGGATATGCACGCTACTGAAGAAATTAATTGTGATTGAGAACTGAAATCTTCGTTTACTCCGTCCCTAAACAGAACATACAGGAATTGCTCACCTCCTGCTCACATAACTTTGATCTTACGCAAAATTGGTCTCAAATTTTTTCCCCGAGTTGAGCAGAACTCGCTATAGCACACTGATGAGCTGGAACAGCCATTCTCTAAAGTTAAAATACGACTTGGAATTTTCGCTTGACTTCTGAATGCATGCATCTTACTACCGCCTCATTTCCTGGGTCAGATATGAAAGAATTCTTCAAAATCCTTTCCATGTTCTGTAAACGGGCCCCTGAGCCATCGAAGAGTCGCCCAATGGTGATTGGAAGAACCTGAAGTTGGTACAGACGCCGATGCCAGCGGCGGTCGAGGGTCTCGATATTGCGACTTGCAGGATTCACATTACTTGCTACGGCTCTATGGCGCTCCTCAATGGGACACCGCATTCTCCGCCCGATGTCACCTGCCCAATCGATATCGGAAGCAGCAGGCAGTTACAGTGCGAGCTCACGACGCTACGGCAGAGCTTTCATCGTTTCTGCACCTATCACTATCTTGAAAATTTTCTGAGCTTATGAGGTAAATTGTTTACGCGTGCTTGGAAAATTTGTTAAGTATATAAGTTTTCGCTGGGATTTTTTATGCATACCAAGTTCATAAATTGTTGTAGGACATCCGTGTACGGCTTTTGAAACTTATTAAAATTTTAAAGAATCTTTGAATTTTCAGAGATTTACATTATCGATCCGTGCTGGTTTTTATAACAACGAATTTAAATAACGATTCATTTGAGAACTATAAAAACTAACGAGATTTCAAAACTTCACTCCTGCTAACAGACGCACGCCACAAATAAGCTAAAACGTCAATCCAGAAAAATACAGAAGGTTTCTGCATCGCCTTGATTGTTTTTACAACGATTTACTCACCCTATACAGTCATTGGATGAATATTGAAATTTTCGTAACTTTCTTCTAAGTTTCGAACTCGAGAAGCTTGTAAAAACTTTAACAGTTTTCAGTACAACTTTAACAGTATGCTTCAAGTCAGTTCAGATACTCGAACAAAACTCGTATTGAGATCCGAAGTGACCAGCCGACTTTCGTAGGCCCAGACCACGACGTTCTAGAGTGCGTGAGAGAGGGTAGGCTGTCGCGGGGCTGCGCTACAACAACTGGCCGAAAAAAAAATTTGTGTTGCGTGCTGTAGGAATGGAAAATAAATGCCAAAGTAACGAAACGAGGAGCAAACATTTCCTCTTAAATATCTCATACAGTTAAACAGGCAGACGACTTAAGGAAAATTGTTGAGCAATCGATTTTTTTCTAAAATAATCCCGTTAAACAGCAGCATATTTTTACATTCTAAACAGAAACACAATTTTGCCTGAAGCCGATTGTAATGAAATTATACTCTAAAAGTCTCTTAGAATACATGAATGATTTCTCCATGTTCTTTAGAAGCAACCTGTGCTAATGACTGTCAATAAAATGTCAATACAATAGGTACTATATTTAGCGTTTCAACTTTTGGTAATGAGCAAGAAATTATCGAAAAGCATCGACGAATATTATCCGCAACAATCTGCAAGGCACTCACTATCTAATCCTTTTATTTAGAATATATTGCATCTCGGTGTTTGCTCTTTGACCATCCTAAAATTACCCTTTTATTCAGCTGAAGTCAGACTTCGAATACGACCACAAAAGCAAAGGAAGTACCAAGAAGCGAAAGTTCGCGGCGACCCATCGTGGTATTTCATGTTCCTGAGACTGAATGTCTTCTCATGATTGTGTCCATGAAAAGAATGGATGCACTGACAGCGGCAGCGTACCCTAAATAACAGCGCATAGGTTATCAAGCTGCCAAAATGTTCTTGTAATGAGTTGTTGAGTAAAAATACAAATAAAAGTTCGATTTTAAAGCTTTGATACGGTTTTTATTTCAATTAATTTATTCCAAAATACTTTTTTGCTTCTCACAGAATGTCATATTCCTCATATTCATATTGAACATCCTGACGCACTCAACATGATATAAAAATAACCACGAATAATACCCTGTTCATCTAAGATATGAAATTATAGTACAACTTGCGCTTAGATATCGATTGCCGTTCGCCTTGTCTAAAATGGTGCAATTATTGTTAACTTCACCACTGAAACACCTGGAGTAAGGCTCGAATTTTTAACTGACCAAAAAATGCGTTAAATTCAGCCTCTACCGCGAGGTCCAAAAGCATCGGGCCGCAGTTCGGTTCGAGTCGCCCAGTGCGCCCATTGGTCCCACGCATGTACTCCCAAACTGCAAAAATGTTCTGCTCCACATTTGGAGCTCCAGTGCGATGGTGTTCTAAGCGGAGGTCTCCGTTAACCGTCATCATCAAACGAGTTTCAGATTGCTTCAAAATGAGAAAGTACGTAGTGTGGCTGTAAAATTTTAGTTGTGACCTGTTTCATTGAATTGTTGCATCAGAGTATCACGAAGACTCACGACGGTATTAATGGGACAAATTTGAATTAGAGTTACCGATAATTCGACTTGCTCGAGTCTTGAAGCAAGTCCAAAAAGTTAATTTAGAGTTATTCCAATCCTTGATGTTACGTGAAATGCCCACGTAAAATGTGAAATATTTTCTCGGCAAAAATTAAAGCTTACCTCTATTAGTAGATTTTCAAACATAGTTTGCGTACGATTAACTTGTGTTTTGACCCAAAAAAGTTTTTGACCCAAATTTTGAAATTAAATATAGTCGGCACATCCTGTTTTGCACCCTACTCTATTTAAAATAAGTATTTTTAACACTGCGTTCCTAATTACAAACTGCTTGTGCAAAACTTTCCGCACACCATTGAAGAGGGCAACGAGCAGAACATAAGTGAGGGAAATTTGAAGATGAAGGCAGAGGGCGAGATCAGAGGCACACGAGGAGGTTACAGAGCCATGACAAGGCCCACGGGAGCGCATTGAAACTCGGCCTCAAAAGTGCGAGTTAATATGATTGGATGAGTTTAATGGAAGCTTATTGGCAGCAATCAAGGGGCAGTGCGGCCATATTGACACTCGTCTGTTCAACAGAAAGGCTTGGTTCGGAACTCTAATTAGAGAGCGCTGGTCAGGCACTGTTGGAGCTCTAACGGAGATCATCAATAATGAATGGGGCGCTCAAGAGCTAGAAATCTTCTGATCAAATTTGGAGTAGCTGCAGCTGCGCGCCGCTTTAGGCTCGTTCCTTATAAGGGCCTCTTTCTTCAGCCCAAAAACGTTCATGCGAACAGTGCTGGTTAATGAGTACAAAGAGCTTCAAAAGTGATATTACCGGAAACCCTGCGTACGTCTCAAACATTAGGAACTTTGATGTTTCTGTGTCGTGTTGGTCTTTGCTATTTTTTTTAATTCTCCGATTGGTTAGGAAAGTTAATCGAATTTTATCGTCTAATACACAATCAGTCTTAGTTTTCTACAAATATTTTTGAAGTCATAGAAAGTAATTTTAAAGTACGTCATATCTACTGAATTTCGAATGTGAATGAGTTTCGTTAGCTTAGCCAAGCATGCATCGAAATATTGAAACATAATTACGTATAATGAATAATTTTACAGACCGGGTGAAATTTTAATGATAAAATATGATCTCGATATTTGATTAAATCTGCTCTAGAAGTAAATGCGATGTGATAAGACATTTATGCGTATCTCATGATTCTCACGCAACCGACGCACAAATGTATGCTGTAAATTAAAATGGTATACTTTCATGAGTTGACTGATAAGAGTGCCAAAATATCAAGTAAGAGAACGACCCAAGCTAAACCTAATGTGAATCTGTTGCATTTCATGAGAAAGTTTAGTTTCTAAAACAGCCTATTACTTCTACAAATTAACTAAGAATATTTCAAGACATTTAATGAAAAATTTAATATATTAAAACTTCTGTGTCAAGGAGTATTTAGCTTTACACAGCCTGTTTTCACCGGCTTTGCACCTCAATGTGGCTTTTGTTACGCACGTAAATAAGATATTATTGCAGCTCTGAACCAATGCACCAATTTATGAAATGAGACTTTGTTACAAAGAATTCACTTCTATATAATTCAGCACGAGATCTCAAAGCCACGTACACCCTCACACGCTGCCTGCAGCTGCAACACATAGCTGTCGACTCAAGATTGATATCCTCAGTTGTATCAAGATTTTTCTCAGTGAAACGATCTAAAATGAGTCTTGGTATGGGAAAAAAATGTGACCCAGGATATATTGTGGTTTTAGTCATTCGATGACGCTCTAATCGCGTTTTAAATAGAATATTAGAACTGTTTGAAATTTGTTAATGGACTTACATAGCTCTGTTTGTCTTGTCGGGAGTATCCTAAACATTGAATACAAGCACTCGAGAAAAAGTCTCCGTGAAAATTGCTTCAATGGTAATTATTTACACACCCTTGTTAATCAAAACTGTAATAGTCAGCGGCTCCATGGAGCTAAAAATGAATTTCTTGTTCGTACAAGTAATTAATATAATTTTATATAATCGAACTTTATAATTAATTTTGCATAGATATTTTCGAGTTTACCACCTATACAGCGCCACTTTTTTCTTATTTTTTTCACGCATGTCAAGAATTACTGAAAGTTTACCAAGTTGAAATCTGACAGAGTTGACACTTGGTGTTATCATTATGTACATTCATGGTCTCTTTTCTAAAAGCATATATCTATGTAAATTTATTAGTTCGAATAAAGTACCCAAGCTTCGACTATTTTCTTGGAATTTCCCGTAGTTGCAATACTCCAATAACTTATTTTTAGGTATTTTTATTATTATTTTCAACAGCTGGGCAATCTCAACACTGCTCTAGCTATCAAAATTACTTTCATGATTACCTCCCACCGCTAAGCAGTCACAATACCTTGCTATCAACATTACCGTTAGCTCGGCCTCCCCATTGAATGGTACTTGTCTATCTTTACCGATATAAATGGTATGGCAACCGTATAGATCTTTAAAAAATGTAGGTACTCAGTGCTACATTTAATATTTAAAGTGAGATTATCCAATTACAAAATAAAACCAATTTAAATTCACGAATTTGTCCGTTTACGTACATATATCAGTTCTCATAGCTGTTCACCTCAGCTGATGACGGAATTGGTCCTGAAATTCCTAGACAAATGCAAAATATTATGCTTCACTTTCAGCTCCCTCATTTTCACTGGTTTAGCGTACATGTAAATCAGTTTAGGTCAACTCTCCGGTCAACTTTCGGCCCATTTGTGCATGCAAGTCTTTTGCAAGGCGACTTTAGGATTCAGGTTTCTGCTGCAGCGTTGACCTGGTCGCTCGAGTTTGTTTTCAGGGGCAGGAAAGTATCCGAGGGCCACCCACCTGACTGATTTCCTCGTATTTCCCAGAGAAGCACAGCCGCTCTCCTCATTTCCTCTCGAGATGAGGATTGTTCACTAGCCTCCTAAAAAATTGCACAACCGCAAAACTTCAGCAACTTCAAGAGTTTATTCTAGTTCCAAAGAAGAGGAAAACGCGTTTCTTCCTTTTAACGGTCAACAGGAATGGGAGATACTGCAAATTGCATCAGGTGTAAGCATCTCCAAAAAAAGCGTTGAATAAAAAATATTCAACGAGAAAACTATGCTGTAAAGATTTTCCTGACAATGTATATATTATTAAATTTCCCTTCAGCTAGTACACATGTATTCGAGGTATTAAATAGGTTCGTTAGGTCGTGAGTTCCCTCCCTGTTTCTTGAAACTCATTTTAAAATCTTGCATAGCTGTTCGTCTTCGATGAAGGACTTCGTAAACTTTTATTTTCTCTAGCATCAGTAGAGATTCATCTCGGGTGGTGAGGTAAGAAAACAGACTAAACATGTCACGCGTTCCTAAAACTACTTTTCGTTAGTACAAAGTTTAGCATGACAGAGCAGCGCCTCACGCGCGCTGTGGACCCCAACGCGCCCCAGGCGAGCGAGCTGATAGCCTGGTCCATTATCGCATGTAATCTAAACCATTCAACTGTATTCACAAACAAGGAGTAATACTTTCAACAAGAACTTTTACGTTATTATAGTTTGGATGTCAAATGCCTTAAATGAGTGAGCCTCTAAATATACCCTTCAAAAAAAATCGTGAGTAACATTACAATGTCCTTCCAAAGCTAAATAGTTGTTTTTAATCAAAATGAGGTACCTGTCAAATTTAAGCGCCTAAAATACCTTGCATGGTTAGGTACATTTTAATATTTTCCCTAATCCAGGAAGATAATAGAAATTATGCAAAAAAAAATCAAGTTCACGCTCGAACCTTACCTTTATAAGAGTACTAGACTACTCGTGACGCGTTGGGTCAAATAAAATTTATCAAAATCAAACCGTATCCTGAAATATCTCCGATGCAGTTAAGTCGGTATCCATAATACAGGATTTAAACGGAGAGTATAAACTTCGAATATCTCAGAGCCGACAGACAAACGTGTGCACGGTTTCAAGCAAACAAACAACCAAGAAGACCAGAGTTTTAGTATTGTACTAGATAGATAGATAGATTTGGTTGCATCACATGAATATCCCATTTAAAAATTAAAAATAACTGTCGTTAAGAGTTTAATCAAAATTTGAAATATACTCCTTCCTTCTTCATAACCTTTGTCTGGCGTTTTTCTAAACATTTATTCTATATTCAGAGATCTTGCCATCTTGTTCACGAATAAACTATTGAAATGCTTCAACTATACTTCCTTTTTTCAAATATTTTATCACGAATAAAAAGTTTAAAATGCCTAAAGAAATGAAAATCAGCGGGAGAGATATCAGGAGATTAGAAAGGATGTGGCAAGATCTCATAATTCAGACTTTGTAGCTTGTCGACCGTAGCTTTAGAAGGTGGGCATAACTTCGTACATTATCTAGATGCAAAATTGGTCCATCTCTATTCACCAGTCTAGAATGCTTCTTCTTCAATTTTTCATGCACGCGATCAATGTCATGACAATAAGACGTTGTTGCAGTAACGCCTTGTTGCAAAATTAAAACATGAATGATTCCCTTTACAGACCACTTACAGTGACCATTAACTTTTTCTGGTGAAATGGTGGTTTCAGATAAAGTTTAGGCGACTCGAGCTAGTAACTCTATTCTTCTACTACTTAGACAACTCATCTGCGTCTAACCACTGCCTGATTTTCTGCTTTTATCAAAGAGTATCCATTTCTCAACACATGTAATGATTCTATTCAAAAATGGATCTTTTTCGATTCGAATAGACGATAAAGAAAACTACTCTAAACACGGCATGTCATGTGAGACAACCTAATACATACGCATAGGTATGTAAGAGTAGCCCTGCAATTCCAAGGCTGCAATACTTTGTTAAGTTAATTTACTCGGCCTTGAGCTAGAAAAGCTTCTAAGTGAATAATAATCAGGTTCCGAAAATGTGATGTTTACTTCTACATCACAAAAACTATTTTGTGTGATCAAGCCTTTCAATTTCGTGAAGTTCTGCATCCAAAGTCCTGGTAAAATTTTCACGATACCCATTCTTCAAGCGGCTCGACGCCGTGAAAATCGCGGCCGGGCATCTTTACATGCAAAAAATCGAAATATTGCTTTCCAATGCAAAAAAACTCTGTGGAAGCCCTGTAAAAAAAATCTGAGCCGCTATGGTTACTATGTCCGTGCATGTCTTTTGTAATCCGTTCAATACTCCTCATTTTCAAAATGAATTAATATTAAAAGCAATAGAGGTGAATAGAATTTTCCGAATCGATTACATCGACTCCAATGATTTCGATAAATGTTCTATCCTAAGCAAAACGTGAGACGCAACTTTAAATTAACAGGATATATCATTGCTGAGCAATTTATCAAATCGTACGTTTAAGGTTCGTGATGTTATAGTGTCATCCCTCCATTGTATTTCTCAATATAACAGAAGGTCAAAGCAAATCATAATACACTTCATTAGAGTTGGCAATTATCCTTTAACTAATATCGAATACGTGTCGTCTGCTATCATTCCCGAGCTATGGTCTCCCGCGACGTAGGTAAAGCCAGTCCAATTTGTCGGCATAGATTATCTGCTGATTTGGGCCGCCATGACCGCCATATGGCATGCCGGCCATGCCTGGCTTTCGTTGCAATGCCAATGGAATGCATTTATTGGCGGCCTACCGTTGATGACTGAGACATCGCGGGTACAGGATGTGCTCTTCTCATACCAGAATGCTACGAGATATATTGAGGTCTGGGCAACGTAAATGAGCATGACAAATCAAAATGGAATACTTTTATAGAGTTGAAAATTGGGTTTTCTTTCGAATGCCTTTCGTGGTTTTCCTTCAAAAGAACATGATGTGTTTCAAGATCAAGTTTCATTTGTGGAATACAACTTTTTCAGGATATTGAGCTCATGTCTACGAACATTTCATGACTAAGGCAGCATGTCAAATCTAAATGGAATACTTTTAGAGGGTAGAAAATTAGGTTTTCTTTCAATTGCCTTTTGCAATTTTCGTTCAAAAGTGCATGATCTGTTTCAAGATCAAGTTTCATTTGTGGAATACAACTTTTTTAGCATACTGAGCTCATGTCTAAGAACATTTCAAGACTGAGGCAGCAGACTGCCAATGCTTGATAATTATTAACAGAATTCAGAAGGTCCCTAATGAGGAGCGAGGCGTGATGCGCAACAAAAGACGCGGTCGGTGAAGCACAGATCGCTTTTTTATTATTTAGTCTCTTTTAATATCGTTGTACTGAACTTAGAAGCCTCGGTCATTAATTATAATACGTTTAAAAAATATCTTCTAGAGATTTATGAGAATTATATAATCAAGGAGTGTGTATAATGCATGTGTTCGGCCACGATTTTCTCAACTGACTACATACTTGTCGAACGTTTGTCCGAAGAACTCTAATACTTTTAACCATCTCAGAACATTCAATGTACGGTGTAAAAATGCACCATGTAATGACTTTAGGTACAATTAACTTGAGTTTAACGGCCATATTCAGCTTCCTCCTCTTGTCAAATTCTGTATTAGATTTAGCATGACTTTCTCTCCAATAAAGGCAGCATTCAGCGGCGGCGCGAGGTGCCCGAGGCTCTCTAATTCACAACCATTGTTCGAGTTGACCAACATTTGAGCGTCACCGTCGTAATCCGAAAACTGCTCGTCCAGTTCTGCTACGATTTCAGGCATATCCCTCTTGAGCGATTTAGTTTGGTAAAACAATTCAATTGTGCGATAAAGAAAATGCTCAGAATAGTTTGAAAATCTACCAAATGATTACCAATTCTAACGGTGAATTTATTTTTTTTAATGTAAGCTCTCCTTCCCACGAAAAACTGAAGGAAAGCTAGCTGTATATTAAATACTGAGAAACAAGGAACTAGTATTAATGCAAAGTACTATTTGCCTCTGAACAGCAGCAGCAAAAATTATCGTTTTCTACCGTAGCAATTAAGATAATGAGTTTAATTCAACCAAAGAGCAAATGAAGAAAATTTTTATTCCTGTCACGTATTTTTATTCAGTGCTTGCTATCGCTGTGTCAGAGACTAATTTTATAGAAACTTTTTTCCGACCTCTTCACGCTGCCACATTAGTCTCGCCATTTCTGCAGCACACACGTACGACGCTATTTTTTTTGTAGGGTTAAAAAATTTATCGAGTGGTATAATGTACAGCATTTCTTTATCGATTTCATCAGGTCATACTCCTAAACAGTTTCGTGGGAATAATTTCTAAAGACACTGAAGTGACGTTCACTATTTTGATCCAGAATGACAAGTAGAATTTTTAATGTTCGTTGTACTATGAAAGATAGTTCAGACGAACATACAGTGCACAACATGTATGCCAGAATCCGACATGTTCACTTTGTTTGATCTTGAAGCTCAGGTTTTGGACAAATCCCTGACTCTTCTCATTTGAATAATAGTCGCACGAGTTATTAGCTCTTGCAAATTTAAACGAATTATAGAGCACCTTCGTAAAACATCACGACACGAATACTTTCAATGAGTCGAACAAGTAACCAATTGGTGCCGAAAAGAAAAGTTCAAGGCGAGCCTGCGTGCCGTGGGAACGCGTCCAAGCAGTGTTGACAGACACCGGAACGGAGAGCGTCCCTCGAGTCCGGCACTCAAGATTGTCCGGGAAGAGAATTTAAAAGAGCGGACAGTCCTTGAAGGAAGTGGTCCGAGCAGCCATAGTCTCGGGGTATGCAAAGAGAATAGAGGGCAATTACGATTCAGTCTGTTTGTGTTGTCTCGTAAAATAGGTAAGTCTCCCCTAAGATGCTGTCAAGAGACGATGCTCATCTCCGTTCGTTGGAAACTGGCCAGGCTGCAGAATGTCCGGCGCTGGAAACAGTTCATAAACTGCACTTAACTGTGATAAAAAAAGTCATTCAAAGCACGTGCGTAAATTGAACTAAAACTTTACGCTTTAAGCACATTATGGAATTGCATTATATGTGAAAAGTCTCTTATATCATGGGAGTGTAACATGACAGCCATTTACACTAATAGACGAACTCTACTGCAAGCAAATAATATGCACGGGACACCGAAATGTTACGTCCCGACTCTAATTAATATAAGAAAGTGAGAGAATGATAACAGATCTGGCTAGAGTGAGCAAGTGAATTCAAAAGTGAGTTAAGACAGACAAATCTCAGACAGTGCCGTAAAAATAATTTTGTTTGAAAGTATTGAAAACAAACAGGTAACGATACGAACAACAATTTTATATATTCTATTTACTGACGTTGGAGCTCATAAAGGTGAAAAATTTTATGGAATTTATTAAATATTTTAAAAGATCTTTTTTTCCCTGCAGAGGGGCCTCCGTCTCAAAGGAATCGAAAAACTATGCAGGAATAGTTTTCGCGAAATCGACCACTTGGATTTCACCACCCTTATTACACTAAGCTTGCTTTATGGAATTCAAAGAAATCAATCAGAATATTTTTAATTATAAAACTGCTCGTAAAAAATCGTACTTAATTAATTTGATAGATTCAAGTTCTACACGACAGCTTTGAGAACATGTGCAATGATCTCATCCCCTCAAACTCTATCATGAAATTAACGATGGTTTCGGCGCGATGGATAAGTTTTTACGAACGGTTGCCCTGAATTATCTTTAAAGTTTTGAAACAGCGGAAATGAACACTTATTTAAAAATCATCTACGGATGGAATTAGCCGTACTTATCAATAAGACATACAAGCATTCACTATGAAGATTTAGTATAACATCCGAAAAGAGTGATAACCTGAGCTGCTTGTGTTTTGAATATTCAATTTTACATAACAGATGTTGATTCAGCAAATAATCAATTTTTAAACGATGGCGGAAAATTTATTTTGAAGCACCATTTTATTACTAAAGTTATTGTAGTTCCTCTATGAAGTACTCAATTATTCAGAATTCGTCATCGAGTCAAGAGATAGCTTTCGTGGAATTAGGAAGAGGTCGCAAATGGTCAGCACGCTCCCTCCCCACGCCCTGGGGCCTCCTATGTCCCAGGGGAGCTATTCAATTCATGCCACAACTCCGTAATGGCTGACTCGAGTGTGAAAATTTAGATTTTACTTGCGTTCAAAGAAAAGCCTCATATATGAGTTGTTAAAACAACTAAATCCATTAATCCGAGTAAAGATAGAAGGAAAGTATGAAAGAGTCTAATTTCAGCAAACAAAAGCGTCACTGAATTCATATTCAGCGCCATGTATGGGACGACTTGACTGCAGAACATAGTGGCTGTGGTGCAGTTCGATGCAGTGAATGAGTTACTTAGCTGTAAATATTAAATTAACTGAAATGCTAAAACAATGTAATTAACTAAAAATAAAGCGCTTAACTTAATTGAACTGAAACCGGACGAAAACGAAATGTCCAAGATATTCTTAGCTAAGTCTAATTTGCAATTTAAATCCAAAAAAACAAGTTTTTTTGCCAGAATTCCAAAAATTCGATGCAGATGCAAAATTTTGCCTGAAATGATGTTTCATGAAAGAAACATCATTTCTTAAAGAGGGCTAATAAATCAATTCATGATACTCTTTATTCGTTTCTTCAATTCTCCTAAAAGCATCGTGGTAAATTAAGAAGGGGTTTGTTATTTTGTTTTCAATCATGTCCATGTTCTACGTCCTGAATTCCAGAGCTGACGGAATGTCGAGAAATGTTCGTGGATGAAATGTAGGACAATGAGCTAAAGCATTTAACTGTCACGTGTTTAAAATATAATTACTAAATAATGCTTCGTCTGCGTTACATCATAGGTTGGACTTGAAATTGCCTTCGCTTCAAAGCCGTGCCACCTCGAATTTCTAAACGCTGGCTCTATTAAACGCAAGTTCCGGTTTTTACATTCACGAGATGTGGTAATTACTCAGAAAGTGTAAAATAATGTATCATCTTTCAACAAGAATTTTCCCATAATGAAGGTTTATTTCAACTTTCTAACTCTATCAGCATAAATTTCCTGGTAATGAGTCTAACTTTCTAACTTTATGAGCAGTTGATGCCATGAACAACAAAATTTGTGTCCTCCAGAGAATGAGTAAATATTTGAAAGATTCATTTATGCACTTTAATTAAATCACTCAATTGTGGAATCGGGTACTAACCGGAGCTTGTAATCTAACCATGAATTGAACGTGGCGGAAACAGGTGGGATCTTCCGAATTGACGGAAATTTAAATTTCTTGCTTAAATTTCTTGTGAAGTTGAGTGCAACTGGTATTTTTGAGTTTAGGGATATTTTTATTTTTTTTAATACAACCAACCAAAATTTAAAATTCAAATTCCCTTGACTTAATTTCAATAGTGTTTGTTAGCTAACGTTCCCTCATATATTGGAGCACTTTAGATTTTCTAATCTGATCGCAGTTGAATTCAGTCTTGTCTTTGAAATTAAATCCAAAAAAATTGTACTTATGAGGTAAACCTGTTCTAAGCATCACGCTGTCAGAATTCATTACATTAAAATTACAGTAAAAATAACACGTTTACAGTCAAGTAACTTGTATATTTCCCCAGGCACTGTGGAATCATCATTACACTTCTGCGTTTAAAATTCTGACCAGGTCAAAATCTCCACTGATTCACCTTTACATTCGACAAGATCAAAATATTCCCTAACTTCTCAACATTAGTGACGACTACAGCTTTCTTTCCCCCTTTTTGGGCCTATTTTAACCATTCGCCAGAGCGTGCGCAGTGCTTCATCACAGAGCCCAGTTTTGGCCACGGCATCATCGGTCTGGCAGCTAGGCGACGTAGCTTGGATGCAAGCCTCTCACAGACACGATTAATTAGGAGCTCTTGTCAGAACCACATCACGATGCCGGAGCTCTGGTCGCGTCTACATGTCGTCTACGTGTTATTGACGTGCTACCCGCATCACCGACCTCCTCTTCACACACACTCTCCATCCAGGTCAGGTGGCTGAGCGTTACGTCGCATCAGATCTACACCCCCGAATGGTGCTCTCAAGAACTGTCTCAGTTTGATTACATATAAACTGGGCGCGGGGAAATGGTATAGCCTATTTGTCGGAAAATTTGAGCAAACAGCAATGAAGTAAAATCGAGAAAATTTGTCAAAGTAAAGTTCCATGATTAATTTGCTCATCTAAAATTCAGTCAGCTGATTTTTGGAAGTATAATAAAAACTGTGCGCTTTTCACTGCTCACACTTCGTTTACCGAAAGAAACTCGTAATAAATTAAGGGGCTAATAAATCAAGCCATTTGCTTATTTTTATGAAGTGACAAAGCCATCGTAAGCCGTACAGAAGAAAGTGAATGTTGGGAGCACGCAGTCAAGTGTGAATGTTCGGAGCAGGCAGTCAAATATGGATGTTGGGAGCAGGCAGTCAAATTTAGATGTTGGGAGCAGGCAGTCAAGTCTGGATGGTGGGAGCAGTCGGTCAAATCTGGATGTCGATATGTGAAAATGACCTTCATTTCAACGATATACGTAAGGTATGACAGCTTAGTGTGGTCTAAAGCTTAGAAGCTACTTCTTTTCAGTTCTCGAGCAGTTCTATCAACAGATCAACGATTCAGGGTCTATCAAAACGAGAACAGATTTGCAGTTCGTATAGTTCCATAGCCCATGTAGTACACTGTTGTCTCCAGGCACGAGTACCCCAGTAATCGCTACCAGGAGAGCATGCTACCCATTCTAGCATCGTGCGTTAAATTGATGTTATAATTTTAAAATTAAAATTCCTATTACGTGCTATTGAAATGTGAACTTGAAACCTTCGGACTAACTAGATGTACTTTAACAAAAATCATATCAGAGTCTAATACCTACCTGCCTCTTGTTTAACATCCAAGGCTAACTTTCTGTCCATCACGGCAGAGTTTAAACCGAGGCATCAACCTGAGTTTATCGACAATTAAATGAGTATATCGTATATGCAGAATTTTTTTCAGAAGATATGAACTTGTTTTTATTCGAATTTATCGTTCTTTTTCACAAAATGCGAGGGTAAGATTATGATAAGTAGTAATACGCAATAGAATTTTCCTCTGTTTCAAAACATGAACCATTTCTTAAAAAAGCTTCTTCACATCAGTTAGAGGGGCTTCTCTGTACTCTCGCTGACGATATCTGTCTATTGATTATTATATACAGGGATTAACTAAACCACTCAACCGATTTGAATATTTCTGGCCTTTTTTGATGCACAATTTAATTTTGCATCTAACCATAACAAGTATTTTGCTTAGTGACAAAACGTTTGATCAGCATTAATGCGGAAACTTCTCGAAATGCATTTTCTCCAGAAGACTTTCCTAAGGCCTACAATGACGAAATTCGTAACCAAAAAATTTAATACTAGCAGTAGACATGATACAGTAGATCTCCTGTTGAAAGTGAACTTGACCAAGTGCGATCCCTTCAAGATGCAGTTGACAAAGGACCGGCGTATTTTGGTCTTAGTGGTTTAGTTTCTACAAGCATTGTATACATTTTTTGCGAGGTATACATTTTTTTGGAACACCCTGTATAAGACCATATGGCCTTGAAGCCTCTCCCGAATTGCGTGCGTTTGCAGGCGAGGAAGCACGGCCGACCAGAAGAACACACGTGTTTGGCTCGGCCAGCATGACGCACCCTCACGACTCGCCTCACCACCACGACCGTGATAACAAGGTTTGAAGTTCAGTGTGAGAACGATCGTTCAGAATCTACACTCGCGTAAGCTTTTCTTCTCTCGCTATCAATTTGTTTGCGTAGCTCTTGCTGTGAAGCCTAGAGCCTTCCTAGCGCATCTCTAAATAATCCACGTCTTGCCGCTCCTCTTTTTTAATTGATTAAAATTCACGGAAAAAATAAAAAATGGCTGCGGGCTAGAGATTGAGTAAAAAAATACGGAGCGCTCGAGTGTCTACTGAGGAAGCTGCACTCGCTATGCAAATGATAAAAACTTTGGTGTTGAATCGCCTCCGCAGAGACGCAAGTCTAAATGAACGTCTAGAAGTAAAGATGCAAAATAATGAACTTTTCTTTCTTTTGTTGCTCGCTTGTGATGTTTCCTTGTGTAGTTTTGAAACTATGAAATGATATAGTACCGAACACAAAATGCATGGTATTTCTATGACATTGAGGTATTTAAAATACGAGATTAAAAGCCTCTACGTAAATATGGAACCATGGAAACCAAAACATTTCTAACGAAAAGTTATTTAGTTTATTATTCACTTCAATTTGCCCGGAGCCTTGCTGTTTTTATCATCACTGCAGACGGTAATTTGAATTTTCATAGTTTTTCAAAGTGGTCTTCGCACAAAGAAACGTCCAAATAAATCCGGTAGCATTTTTTTCTTACAGCCTGGGTTTGCAAACTTCACATCAATTTTAAGACTTCAAATGCAGCTCAAAGAAACGATGTTAATCATCTCATGGAAATGACTAAGCAAGGCTATTTGGCGAGAGGAAATGTCAGTACAACGTAATTAGGCTCGTGAAAGTGTCTGCAAAATATTATTCAGATTGTGGAAATGTCTGTACGACGTAATGAGGCTCGTTTAAGTGTCTGAAAAATATTATGTAGATCATGGAAATTTTTGTTCAATGTTGTTTGACTCACAGGAGTTTCTGTGCAATGTTGTTTAGCGCATAGAATTGTCTGTACAATGTTGTTTAGCTCATGAGAGTGTCTATGCAATGTTGTTTAGCTAATAGAAATGGCTGTACAATTTTGTTTGACTCATGGACGTGTATATAAATGCTTAACAGCTCATGGAAATCTCTATGCATTGTTATTTTGCCTATTGAAGTGCCTGCGCAATGATATTTAGCTCGTGGATGTTAAGTTGAGTTATTTTGAGCATGGAAGTCGCCATAAAATGCAGTTGAGCGCTTGGGAGTCTCACACAAGGCTGCAGCCCTCACTGTAAAATCCCTTCTTTGGTTCTTCTCATTTCGTAGCTCCAATCTGAATTACGTTAGAAATTCTTCTATCCAATCATTTTCCTTGACGTGGGCGGCACAGTGATACGAGAAAATCTTGTCGTATTGGCCATGATGCAATCACTACCTCGAAGTTCTATTTAATTTACTCGAGTTAGATCAATTCCAATCAAACGTAGAGAACAAGCCAGGCTTTGTTAAAGAATAGAGCCAGCCCTGGACTGAAGCAATAACAGCGCACAATTTGTGGACTCTTACTCAGTCTTTGTAGTTATGAAAGTTAATTCTCAATTTTCAATGTATCTGAATTATTCAAAATCAAGATGGATGTTTGAATACTCCAATTTTTACGAGTATTTATGATCTTCTCTTCGTTTAAACTTAGTAATATATAAGATAAAAATACCACGTAAAACTGTAAAAATTGGGTGAATAGTTTTAGGCTGCGCTTTTTTCACACCAATTTCTTCGCGAAATTACTTTAAAGTAATCAGAGTGCAGCAGAAATCCGTTGTGAGCATTCACGTGAAATTAAAATGGCCCAGCAGGGCCGTCCTCTTTGAGCCAATTATTTTTGTATTGCGTTATTGAAATTTGGCGCAATATGCCGCCCAACTTGCGTCTCGAAAGCAATATTAAACTGCCAATAAAACTTTCAAAAAATTCAGCGATATTTTATGCGTTGAATATTTCCTAGTGGGTGATATTTAAATCGATCGACCCAAAATATTCGATGAAATATGATGTATCTTCTGTTTGATGCCCTACACTTCGGCGGTGTGGGAAGCGAAATAGATTATGATTTCATATCTTCTTTAACAAAGCTGTTCATCTGGGTTCTCCCATACGTGTCATTTGAACAAGCATATCTGTTCGACGATAATTATCACACAATATAATCAGTGCGTCACTGTTATAATCAGTGCGGCACTCGTGAAAGAAGCTGAATAGACTAAAACTGTTTATTCAATTCAATCATATTGACAACATATGTCGTTAAATAACAATAACATTTGAACGTATATAAACCGTGGTCACATCCACATGTTAAAAGCTCATCATTTCATCAGTGAAAAAATTATTAAGGTAAGCGTATTGGTAAGAATTTGTTTTTTTGTACACATAGAATGAGAGCCTCATGCTTATGGCGCGACGGTTCATGACAGCAGCGTTACGCAGGAGAACGGCAACTTTTGACCTGCGTAAAGGCCGTCTACAAAATCTAAAGGGCGTAATTTTCAAAGATTAATAGTTTGGATAACTATCTCTTATGGGGCAAGTTGTAGTACTTCAATTGCTGGCAAAAAAATGTTTGTCATACATTTTACTCTTATTTGATTTTTCAAAGTTTCCGTTTTTTGTACCCCTGTGAATGAAATTTACTCGAAGAGTTAAATTTCCTGAAGTAAAATTTTATAAAAACTATGAAAGGATGATTCTATACTGCTAACTGAGTTAACTTCCCATAACATAAATTCTTCATTCACTTTGCCACTAAAATCATCGTTTTTCTCTCCTCGGACATGAATTTCCTAAATTCTTTGTTTAAACGCCTTTTTGAATTGTTGAAAATTTAACCTACTTCAGCAAAACGTACTCATCTTCCATCAATACCTCATTTTAGCAGTATGCTCGATTTAGATGGCATTCATCGCGAATTTCGATCTGATATCCGTGAGCTAACACCCTCGGTCACGTGGCCTCCCACTGCGCCGCTCTGACGTTGTCGTGATGGAACTACGATCAGTCAACGTACAATCTGACAGCATTTTTGAACGATCAGGAAAGTATCTAATACTAATTCGTGTCGATGACTTTGATTTTCAAGCAGCTTAATACATAAAAATATCTGACAAAGTAGCTCACAAAGAAAACACACATAAGAAACACATCTCATCTTAATCCTAAGGCAAGTGCATTATTGAGTACGGCATGCAGTTTAGCGGCATTAGAGAGCACCAGGACGGAGGAATGACGCCCCTGGCAACGACCATTAAGTTTTGTGGCTGACTTTACTGGATGAAAATTGGCAGAAAAAAACGGCCATTACGAAAACAAGGAACGATTATGACCTCAGACTACGAAGTGCAGCCGTCATAATCCTCAGATTTTTTTCAGTTTCACTCTAAAAAAATGCATTAAGAACAGCCTTTAAAACGGCTGTGAGATGAAAATAAATCAATTGAATTGAACAGGTAAAGGAAACCCTTTATATTCCTTAGAGATGTCGCAATTTGAGGTAATACGCGAAGTTACTGGGCGTCATTCAGGTCCTAGCGCTGGTCTACATCTGCAGCACAAGGCTCGCAAGCAACGCTCTTTAGGAGCTCTAACTCAATTGAAGCTGACCAAGACAACAAGTGAGGGCTGTCGGCAGGGTCTCAGAGCTACAGCACAACCACACTGCAGGCACGGCGAGGCATCTACTCAAAAACCGACCGGGCATCACAAATTAGTTTTATGCTCAAACAAAAGAGTGCACAGGCGCTAGAAGTGGGCAACAGCTTTGAACTTCACAAACATGTTTATTCAATTGCACATACAATGAAAACTTCACATACATGTTTATTCAGTGATGCTTCAGTTGGGCCTTCAGGAATCTTCGCCGTCTAGAAGAAGGAGAATGAAAAAGATTTTAGAAAAAGGAAAATTCTTACAATTACAAGCTCTAGAGAAAACAATGTACTAGAATTAAGGTGATGAATTGTGAGAAACAAATATCCTTTAAGTTTTGTAAATGATACAGTGTTCTAGTCCTGAAATGTTAACCTATTTCACTGTCTTCTAGGTTACAGTACACACCCACTAACGTTCCTATATTTAAATATAACACTACATCATTTTATCTATAAATATTTTATTTAATATACTACACCCAAAATCTCTTTTGTGTTAAGACATTTGCACGGTGTCGTTAAATCTATAAATATTTCCGAATCACCATAGGCTTACCTACACAATGACAAATTGTTTTATCTAAAGAGAAAATTATTAACATAACTGCTGGACCTTTGTCATTAAAGAAAAATAGTTTCGGAAATATTTTCTTTTAGAATTCGATACCGATAATGAAATCGAAATTTCATAATTTAAAAAAAATCACTTGGCTTCTTAGATGCATTTTTTTATTTTCAACATGCTGTTAGTTCCGACCAGGTTTATATGAATGTAAATCAAGGGCAACATAATGAGATAAAGAGAACTAATTACCATTACTTCATGCTTTATACATAAAAAATCACTCGATTGATCATTCATTATATACTCTGAAATTACGTGACAACATAAGTTCATTCATGAAAACATAATAAAATTGGAGACAATTTAAGAAAAGGGTTTTAAATTTACAAATTTTGCGTGTGCTCTGCCCTACCAATAAGCATTGAAATGACCATTTTGACAGTAACTGAAATTGCCAAAAGTGATTCCTACCTCGAAGTGAAGTTAAAAAAACGGAGCCATTTGTGCGCGAAGTGTTCACGTTAGAATATCAGACAAATGTTATCAACTGAGAACCGAAGACTTCCTCCTTCCAAATTTTTGATAAGAAATTTGATAAAAGTGGCGTTCAAATCTTGTTTCATGTTGACTATATTGTAAGAAATTACTCGCACGAAAAAGAACTGCCTTCCTTAATCTATTCCAAGAGATATTCCAAAAATTGTGCCTCAGGAGAAAAGGCCTTCAAAGAGAAAAAATGTTTCGAGACACCCTAAAAATAAACGAATATTTTAGTACCTAGACAGTTCTCCTCCAAACGTCTTTGGGAAAGTTCAACTCGCTTGAAAAATGTAATTCTTTTAATGAAGATCCTTTTATCCCGTGTTTTTAAATGAAGTATCAGTGCACTGCATTCTTCAGCGAATATCGCAATCATGAGAGGGGATATTCTCGACCGGTCGCCAAAATAATATTGCATAGGAAATGAATTCTTTTTTAAACGAGATTCACTTTTCTCAAGGTAAATTCAAATAAGGTTCTTCAATTAGAAATCTACACATCCATTGGTAAGAAAGAACCTCTCTAAATTGAGTTTCCGAGAGCTTCTGGAAATTTGAAAATTTTAAAGTGCTGCCCATGAGTGAGTGCGGCTACAGAAGTATTACCCATGAGTGTGTACGGCTACAAAAGTACTACACACGCGTGTGTACGTTCAACCCCATAGTGTAGACTGACCCGATGGTTCCTAACCTGGTTTGATCGAACCCCAGGGGTTCGGTGAGAAAGTCTCAGGGGTTCAGCGAGGTCCGGCACACACTGTGTATATCATTTGAGCAGTTTGCACTTTTTACCCACGTCTATACGATTCAAAATATTTCCTTGACCTTTAATGTAAATTATTTTGTCTTTCTATTAATAAAAATTATTTTTTCTTGTCTAGTTAGATGGGAACAACGCGTGTGCAGTGAAACTCGTGTGGGTTATAGCCTTAACTTGGAAAAGGTTGTTAATCAGGGGGACAAGCCCATGAGTGTGTACAAAACACAGTCAGATTCAACACAAAAGTATGGACTACAAAAAAATTGTAAAGTGCTTATAACTGCAACAGGGAAAAATCGAAGCAGAAAACTATCGAAAATGATACAATTTGTTCACATTAACGAGGTGATGCTTATAATTTAGTCTGAAGGGCCCACTTAGACGTTTGTTCTGCTGCAGCCCAATTAGACGCTCAAGATGCCTATTCATGGCTGGTCCCAAGCCGAAGTTCATTTTTCTTCTTCCCGCTTTGGCCATTTTTAAATCTTTGCGCGATTTTCAAAATATTATCTGATCTGCATCGAATATTCAGCAGCGCTCGTCATTAGCAGCTCAGTTTTCGTAATTTTTGAGTGAAAAGTTTTTTTTATTTAGCTGAAAGTTTAGGAATTTGCCTTCTCCTTCGATCACGACGGAACTTTTCAGCAAAAAGTGCGCATAGAAATGTAAGAAATGAAATTTCAGAGTTTCTTCGTAACCTCGAGATGAAAATTATGATATGCATCAGCTAGGCGTGATGAACCTGCCGAGGAAGCTTTCTGATCTTATCAAGCATAACTGTTATTTCGAACAACACACCAAACTTTGGAGACTACTTCAGGTTCCCGTGTACGTGACCTGCCTAACTTCATCTATTCCTCTACTGTAACTGAAATAACATGATTTTGTTGAAGTTTTTAGACCGTAATGTATATGAAACCAAAGCTGTGAATATATGTTTCAGTAAAAACTAATGCACATTGCATGTAACTCTCGCACTTGTCTTTTAGTAGCTCGAGGCTCTGAGGGCACTGCTCTGTACTCGGAGGAGTTGAAATTCTTCACTTTCGTGAGCTAAAATCTGTAACACTGCTGCGGTGATACAACGGTAAACTCTGTTCATATTCTCCTAGATGGGATGAAAAATTATAAATGTTTTGCAGTTTTCTTGGGCAATGAGCTCTTATAAATATTTTTTGCAACATTTTTCTACTAAGTTACGATCATTAAAAATTTACACTTTAACACTTTTCACATATAATAATCCAATCCTTATTCCAACTTTGGAAATAAAATTTAAATACTTGCTACATATATCAAGGAGTCAGCCTGATGCTATAATTCAGTTATAAAACAAATATATGTAAGCTTACATATTTACAGAATAAGAAAATTAATGCGTTCAGTAAACAATTTCTGTTTATTAACATTAATCAAAGCTTATACGTCAGTTTTCCGCATAAGTACCATAATAGACGTCTCCGAATAATAATCCATATGCACGCAAGACCAGGGCAGAAATCATTCCTCCTCGTTTCTTTCGCTAATATGAAACAAAACGCTACAAATCAAGTATCGTAAGTTTTGCCCCCTTTTACAAGAAGGTGTAGTTTCAGGTCCGTGCATAAGACCCTTGTTTTCTAAAACCAATTAAAACGTAGCAAAATAGCATTTTCTCGGACAAGAAAATGTGATATTCCTGTTACAATGATTTTGTGTGAGAGATAGTCGCATGATTCCAATTCAAAAACGGTTTGAACGGATTTTAAACGAATTTTATCAAATTGACATTTAACTCATCATCATCATAAGCATCGTTCCCTGCACATACACCTACAATTCAATTGGTGGACTTGACTTCAATAGTTTATTTTGAACGGCCAATGTGAAAATAGAGAAGTAATTTTTGTCACAGAGTTACTTAAATGTTACACCAATGTACCGTAGATTTATGCATTAACGATGTATGAGTAGAAGTGCTCCCTTAAAATCAGGAGCTTATCTAATACTTTTCCAAAATTTTGTTCTAAAACTTGAAATTAACATGGGCTCCGGGAAATGAACGTTTTCACATAAGCTCCTTGGCTATGTTTCATGCACACTCGTATTTGCGTCGGCTCAAGTCCCTCTAAATTGATTTATTTGTTGGATGAAAAAAAAATCATCAGTCGACCATCTATTTCATCCAAGTTAGATTATGCAAAATAAACATTTATGTTCAAGGCGTATTTCATATTTATTTTCTGATGTGTTAGATCACAGTAGGAAACTTGCAAAATAAATTGGATTTGAACAACTGCCAAGACTCTGAATTCTTTGAATCAGCATTTGTCCAGCACAGTGAATGTTTACGTGTGACCACAGTATTCACTAGAGTTAATGCTTACATTCGAACACGGTGTCCAGTAGAGGTAATATTTACGTATCACAACAGCATCCAGAACAGTTAATGTTTACAGGTGGACATCGCGTCCAGTAATATTAATGTTTACATTTTAGCAGAGTGTTCATTAGAGTTGATGTTTACATGTATTTACACGCGAATACCACAGCGAAGGTTTGCAGTGTCTAGTGCAGTAAATGTTCAATATGGCGTACGTATTTCAGTACCGTAAAGACTCATAAAAATCGGCATGGATACATTTCCATATCATGAATTATTGTGTTCAAGTTCCATTTCATGGTTCAATGTGCTAAAATTATATAGAGTGAGTTATTACTATACCGGAGCAACATCTATAATATAAGGCTTGGGCTACACCTATAATCTCTGCGATTTATTATACAGTAATGGGGAATCGTAAATTTCTCATCAAGATGATTGCTGTCATTTCCATAATTTATGCATAACAATCCAGAGGACGATAGCTCATTTCCATTTGATGCTCTCGTAGCTTATTTCTAAGGCGCTAATAAAGTACTGCAATTACATTTCAGAAACAAGCGACGATGTACACTGAAAGCAACACCTTGGAGTTCCAAAATTCATGTAAAAGCTTCATTGCAGGAGCGATCGCAAAAACTTTTGTTATTAGATTCGCTGCCGCTGAATCTTTATCAAAATTTAGCCAATCACTGAAAAAAAACGCATTTAGCCTCACATGTTGAATCGGAAAAACATATATTATCATCACAGTAGGCTAGGTATCATTTGTGTGACATCTGCTAAGACTTTTTCTACTACATCAGAGCGCTCAACATTTATAATTTCAAGTCGGAGTGTTCTGTACCATTAGTGCATAGCAGCACTCGAACTGAAATTGAGAGAAGACAGGTACGCGCCTGGAAATAATATTAATAGACTTTTTATACAACCGCCATACATGCCTTGATATAAATCCACTGTCAGACGTGATACTTCAAAATAGACTGAGAGCCGTTTCCTAAAGTACCTTGTGGAAGAATAAATAGGGGTACGAATTCAAGCTACAAACATCATTTTTCAAAGTCAATGTTTGCAACCACAGCTACAGCTAAGCATCCCCACACAGAGCTCGTAAATCAACTTAGGCAGGAAATCTGAAGCGAACTTGAATCGAAACTGAGAGTGAATGCGATCTCATTAGACGAAACCGTGAACTGTTAGCCTTCACGAGTCCTTAGAAACTGACTTGTACGATGCACTGAGTACAATTTTGAACTGTTGACTTCATCAATCGAAACTGACTTGTACGATGCACTGAGTGCAATTTTGAACTGTTGACTTCATCAATCGAAACTGACTTGTACGATGCACTGAGTACAATTTTGAATGGTTGACTTCATCAATCGAAACTGACTTGTACGATGCACTGAGTGCAATTTTGAATTGTTGACTTCATCAATCGAAACTGACTTGTACGATGCACTGAGTACAATTTTGAATGGTTGACTTCAACAATCGAAACTGACTTGTACGAGGCACTGAGTACAATTTTGAATTGTTGACCTTATCAACCTGAGATCTAAGGTGCAAAGATAATAATTTCCAGCTGCTCGCATGAACAACAGATCATGCAGAGCTGTTTTGAGTAGTTCCCCTCGACCAGTTCTGAAAGCTCGAGCTGCAGGATGCGGTGAGTCGTGATGCTTGTTATTGAGACGAGTTCAAACTCGGTCAAGGCTTCCGTCTTCTATGTCAAACCACCTTTTAAATACAATAAATTTGAGCTGCAATTACCAGTCAGCACAGGGCTGCAGTGTAGTGGTGCACTGAAAATGTAAAGAACAAAAGGTGCTTCGCTGAAATTCGCTTTCAAATGTAGGTTTTGGGTAAGTCATGGTTAATTTATATTTCCTCCTAATTTTGTAGTAAGCCAATTCAGCGGTTTCTTAGAGATCGCTACGTCCCAAGCTGTGACCGAAATGAATCAAAATAAAATGAATTAACTTTTAAACATCCCTCGGAAATCAATAAAACAATCTTGTGTAGGCAAGATAATTCTTTCTTTTTAATTGTGAACCAATTATGTACTATCATACTGGCATGGTAGTTGTCAAGCATTTGACTTTCAATCCTGTGTATTTAAGGCCTCGATTTCCCTTTCGCATTCGTTCTGAACTTTGATGATTAGTGCTTCCGGAGGGTGCTTCGCTCTTTGTTTCGTGACCATCGGGCAAAGCCTTAACACATTTCCAGCATTTCGCTACTCCAATGCAAGCTTTCACCAAGATTGAGTTCAGTTCTTCTTTATCTTTTTACTGCTGCCCTAGAATCGCTCGCCCGAATAAAATCAATTCAAACGGTCGCGCCAATTGGAGGGAAACTTTCGAAGACATCGAAGCCACTTACTGGAATCAGCATTTTTCTGAAACGTGTTTGTACTGTTTGGCAGGAAAGCTGGCGGCCTGCGGGCTCAGCCTTGCTCTATTCTGATTGGCGGCGCTGTAACGAAGGCTATGCAGGCATGACCTGCACCCAAACGGCCTGTTATTTTACTCTCTCAATAGCAGCTCGAGTCCACCGGTAGGTCAACTTTCTGCACTTCTAGGCCCAAACTTTGACTTTGTGTACCACAAGCTTTTTTTAAACACGAATTAAACTCCCATCAAAATGGCTTTCCGAAAGATAAATATTCTGCTCGAGGAATATGAAAAGAAGGAACTGATTGAAATATTCATCGTCTACGATTTTGGGCTAGCATGGAGTGACGGACTGGCGCAGCCTAAAGAGCGTTCCGTCGAGTCTGAGGGTAAAACTGAAGACCGTTCAATATTCAGAGGGCAGACGTCCTGTTCAATATAGAGAGAGTTTTGGGCGCAGCGCCTGGAATACTGTGGGCTCCGCCAATTGTTTAGATTTGCTTCGTTTTATGGATTGGACAATATTGACTGTCGCTCAGCAAGAAACAACGCGCATAACTAATAGCTTGCCAGGTCGCTTGGAAGTTTGCCATCAAGAGCTGGAAGAAGACAATTTTATCCGCCGAATCGATGTTACTTCTTCAAGTTCGGGATTTGAAAGTTTCAATTGAAGCATGGATGACTGAGGTAATACAATTCTTCAATTTTGTTGGCTCCGGATACCATTTTTTACCATACGGTGTGATGGAAGTATTGCCGAGCTTTGAGAAGAGAGGCTGACAAGGATTATGAATTGTCATCAGAGTATTTCCGGTTGTAAATATTAAACTTCCTGATGCAAAACTACGCCTAATAGATTAAAAATTTCCCTCAGATCAAATTCATTCAAGAATAAAATATAGTAGTGATTCTAAATAGTCCTTTATACGTAAGCTCCATCTGCGTAAACTAAAGTCTTTTTACTTCCTTTACGACAGTGAAAGAAAACATAAATTTCGGGAAAAATGCTCAGAATTAGCTTGTGGCGTGCTCACAGTAGGACCGCCTATGACCAATAACCATTTGAATACAGCCACGGAATAACAATGTTTCTTTATGACGACTAAGATGGCGAAGGGAAGATCCCGAACTGAGCCCAGCAGCGAGACAGCTGGGTGCTGAGGGGGCTAACGGTAGCTCTCTGCCTCCTCTCGTCCTTCTAATGGCCGACTTTGCTGATGACTTTAACTGAATTCATTTCTGGCGAGAATTTTCTTCTCGACTCTTGCGTTTGGCGGGATCGTTTGTGCTCGGAAAGAAGCAGGTGTTTGGCAAATGCAAATACACTTCACCACAGATGTGAGTCGGCTGAGCGAGAGGATGCCGGCGAGAGGGAAAGCGTGTCGGAGTTTACTCGGCTCATGAGGAGTCTCTTCTTTAAAATAAAGCCGAACTTTTTTGCAGTTGACTCTATTTGGAAGAAATTATGGCTTCTATTTACCATAGTAAGTGCTTACGGACGAAGTGCGGGCCCTGGACAAGGAAAAATTCTAGAAAACGATCTGACAACCGGCATGTTGTCGCATCGGTCTCGCATCGGGCACCTGAACAGCACAGTAGTGTGCAAGTGAACTTTAAAGCCCACAGCGAGATAAAAGTTTTTAGGGTATGTTATTGCATTCCAAATTATAATTTTATTCCCATCAGACCGTGAAAAAATGTAAAGCATACGGGATCTACACTGTGGAAATGATCATTTATCTTTTTCACCACTAAATTTCAAACAGTGTTCCGGCGACGAATTACATTGATATGTACGTTAGGTAATCAATTGATTTATGCATAAGCTTAGTGTCAACGTCAAAAAAAGACAACTTTTTCTTCTTCATTCTTACATGCATGACGCCACAGAATTGCGTTTGCATTGTATTTATATTTTATTTTACAAATAATAGGCGCATTTACTTCAATATATGTATACTTAATTTTGAACATGAAACAATGCCAATTGCAAGTTTTCCAACCATGGGCAATATTGTAAAAAACTATAGTTAGAAAACTCAGCAACTTTCAGCGTGAAAAAAAAATGAACAAGTTTCTGTAACTTTTAGAGACACAACCAAAATTTTCGACAGTGATTAACATTAAGAGTTTATGGAGCACCTCGTCAACTCGTGCATAACTAATTCCATTTTCAGAGACTTTGCCCAGTATTAAAAGCCCAATTTTGCGAGCATCCACCTATACATCTTTTGTTATCAGGTCACCTGTGTTTGACCAGCTTGAAGAAATTCGTCCATATTTTCGGGCCCGTCGAGAGCTGTAAATCGCGGCAACCGCGAGCAGGACGCCTCGGCCAGGTGCAGGGCGAGTCAGCACTAGCTCGGAGATGCGAGATAATGCAACCCCTTTGGGGTGGAAGAGAGTACTTTAGTGGCATGAATCACGTATATGTGCTTGAAATTACACGATGCTATTCATCGTTTCAACGAAGCAACTTGTGATATTCATTCACTCACGAATGAAGGGCATCGTATAACGGCTACTTGTGGTTGGGAATTTTCATCATTTATACAGCTCTCCTATTTGTCATTCAAAATAACGTTTTAAAATGTATTATTTTCTCTTAAATTGAAGTACTAATGTATAGCAAATCAGTTACTGAATGGAAATTTCTTGAACATCGTTAATAATTCTTCCGAAATCTTTGGTTGCCAATGAAGTCCTGAATATCAACTGCACTCAATAGAATTGCCGAACCGATTCACCGTACTTCTATTTCGAATTTTCAGAAAGTTCTGCCACCTAGCATTATTCTTGAAAAATAAAAACCTCGGGTCACTCATTGCTTCGAAGGCGCCATTATTTCTTTGTAGTTTTCGTCGATTTAATGAGACACGTTACATTTGAATTTCGTAAATAAACATGGTTTCCCTGAAACCGCAGCGCTTGTTGCCGAGATTGGCAGACCGAGCGGCAAGATAGGGAGCCGAGACTCGTTTTGGACATGAGCCAGTTATGAGGACGCTCCAATTTGCCCCTCAGTTCCACTTAATCGAGTGGTTTTGTTCGGCTAGAAAGTTTCGCTTTGCCATGGACTAGCCGATAAGTATAAATATTTCCTATCAGAGAGCCATCGTCCACGGTCTCATTAGAAGTTACGTCAGCAGACATTGCAGGCACAAGGGGCCGCAAAATGCCGTGCCGTAGACGATTACGTCGAACTCGGAAAACTCGCCGAATTCTGAGATAACTGAACTGAACTTGACAAAAATTGCTTGGCTTCTGGATGTGTGCTGAGAAATTCAGTCATTGAGAATATTTGTATCATGCCACTGCACATTTACGAATCTTTGCCTTCTCATAATGAAGGTGAGGTCAAAAATTGCATGACTCTGAAGATGAATGAGGGTTAAGTAGCCCATCTATTAATTGACGAAATTCTACATACTTTTCTTCTAATGAGGAATTTTCATGTTTGCAAAGCCTGGTATGAATACCCATCGAATTATCATTGCAAATCGAATTAAAAATGGTAAGATACTAAATTCACAGCTCTACAACCCTGTGTACTAATTATTATGTTGAGCCTCAGAGAAACCAGCCAGCGATAGACCCGAAAATCTCGTACGCAAATGCCTTTGATGAACTTCACCCTCAGGTCCTGATTCGATTTTTCACGTGACCTTGTTAAACCAACATGCCCCAATGAGTTCATTTCTTTTACTTCATCGTCGTCCTTCATCATATCTCATCAGAAACCCAAGATCTCACCATAGTAAATAAACCCATACTGTTGATAACACACAGGCTCATGACTTACCTTTCTTTGAGTAAACTGCCTTACTTTGATAACAGAGCAAATCTGGCCGGAAATGTGAAAGTATCATACGTTTTTGTGTGTGTGGTGCAGACACCTCACAGAAGTAAGCTGATTTTTGTTCTCCCATGCCGTAGCAAACTATGATACTATGTTTCAGCTTTATGAGCTTTTTTCTACAGGTTTGATTTATTCAAATGTTTCTTAAAGATGGTGATAATTTTCATTCTACATATGCTTAGAAAAGGCATAGAATATAACCGCTGAACGAGGTGTGAGTATTGCGAGCAATATTATTACTATTCATTAATCAATATTTTCACATACATCCCCCATTAACTTTTCTTTGCTCACTCATTTCTGTGAGCACGACTAATTTCACGAAACTGTGAACATAATACAGTGCAAGGTTACTTATTTATTTATTTGCAATAGTTACGTGATTGGGCTGAAATGAGGGGAGATCATAGTAGTCCCTGGCTTTGCCTCTCCCTTATTCCAAACCAACTTCGAAGGAAAAGTTATGGCCTCAAGAATAACAAGACCAAGTAGCCCTGAGCGATTTGCTCTACTTATTTTTTCCATTTTCTCTCATCTTTGCATGAAGCATTCCTCGACGGAAAAAAGCATTAGAGCTGGTTTCTCCAGAAGGCCTGTCATAAACCAAAATTTGCATTCCTCCGAGTTTGTTTGGGTCGCATTTGTTTCTGGAACAGTGCGAAGGAGCATTCTAAGTTACCACTCTGGTTGAGTATCAGTTAAGATGCAATCTTGTGCTGGCTACATGTTCGCAGAGCGCATCTTAAGGGAAACAATCGCAGCTGCACCAAAGTGAGGCTTGAGTAGAAGATAACTGATATTGTAGTAAGTGAACCAAATTTAGTATCGGTAAAATAAACTTTGGCGATAAAACTTTCACAAATGGTGCTGTACTCATTAACTACTTGTATTTCTCTTAGGATATTGTAGTTTCACACGAAATGACGCTTCTCAGCGCTGCAGCGGCTCATGCACTCGAGCTGCGAAACAAACTTAAGACCTGTAGTAGATTAATAATATTGCCCTCATAGCACGCCGAATTCGAAAAGCACAAAACGAATATCACAGAATTCCAATGCAAAAATGAACGTTCGTGACACCGTGTGAACATTCCCAACTGAGAAAGAAATATATCAGATCCAACTACGATGCAGAAGTGATGTCACAGTCGTTATTTTCCAGTTCTTTTTCTACTCACCATTTTATACTCAAGTTCAAAATTAAGCGTATAATTTTGTAATATAGCTTAATTATGTTGTCTGTGAATTCGTACATGACAAAAATAACATTCTCCTGATTTATGATATCAAAACGGTTTCAAATTTTTGATGGAGTTTTGGAAATTATCCTTAACAATTTTTTGAACACTTCGATATCATAGGCTTAAAATATGAATGAGAAGTTTGTGAGAAAAATATGTGAGACTTTTTAGGATATCCTCATGTAGTTGATGCATATGAACAATTTATTTCAACTTATACTTTCAGGTTAAATTGGAATAAGAAGAAAAGAAATGAGTCTTTGAAATTAAATTGATATTTATTAATATTCAAATTAATATTTTATTTTACAAAAAATAACCATCACAGATCCGCTACTGGTTACAAGGAATACACATACTGTTATTGAAGACCGCACAACTACGCTACTGTGAGTTCCTAAACTTCGGAGATACCTTGAAGAAGTTTGGGTCTTCAGGCCCTGGCCACACTGGAGTGTCGCCGTTTACAATTTCTATAGTGTTGACCTCAGGTTGACTTCAACACAGAAGTTTCTAACCCACGGGAAACGTGGCAATTTTTTACCACTTCTAACAGTCAAGTTCAATTTATTCCGGTATATGAGTTTAAATTAATTGTAAAAAAATACAAAGAAAATAAACTTCAGCAGCGCATTTCATTGCAAACTCACTAATTGAATTTTTACTCGGTAAATTCTAATGAATTTCTCCTCATTCAACGTAAATTCCATAGGTCAGCGTTAAGTGAAGTTGTATGGTTTTTAAGCGATGTTATATCTCTCATTTTGGTGTATTTAACGTGAACAGAGATCTTACGATTACAAATGCAGGAGAGAATTCTGCCTTTTGGAACCGGTTAACAGAGCCCAACTGCGCTATCGTGGTGCAGGCAGAGTTGAAAGCTTTCAAAGTGACGCATCATGCCAAACTTATCTTAGTTTCACACGTCATGTTTCACGTTTTGTTATAGATCTGACATGCCAGGCTACTCATATGTATGTAGGAGTTCCGGATGTACCTGAGCAGTCAGCTGCACCTGCAGAACTTTTCGTCTGAGTCGTCTGAGCTCAATCAGGCGGACTTGTCTGTGCCGAGAGGTGTTGTATGAATCGCGTCGTTATGAGGCTAATTTTCCCTTAAATCACTAGCGCTATTTGCGCTAAATTGCCCTCTGAAGTTGTTTTCTTTATTCTTTCGGAGTTAAAATTTATCTCTTTTTTCGATCCAGATACGCATGAGAAATAATTGCACGGCGATTTTCCAGAAGAGATGAAAAATAATTGCTGAATTTTAACCCTTTTGCGTTTTATTTCTGCTGCATACGTGAATTTTATTTGCGTCGCTTTAAATTTTCACAAATGGACAAACCCTGGCAAAAAGCTGTTATCTTGTTTGTGAAGCCCTCAACATGAGGGCAGCAGGAACCACTTCCGCTCCATCGAAACTGCTTCCTCGTCCTGTGTGGCACTGCAGTATCATTCATTACCTAATGAAATGAAGAACAAAAAATGAACCCTACCGGTGACAACGTTTAATGCTCCTTAAATTACATAATCCTGTTTAACAGGTTCCCCGTACAAAAGTCGCAGGCGGCAGAGGAGATGCTACGCTGGTTTGGCCTGTATTTGCTGGGTAGATAAGAGCCAAAGAAATAGCGAACTGCTCCCTCTCATAAGCCACAACCTGTACTGGGGCTCTCAGCTGCGGGCTTTTGTGCGCAAACTCTGCCTGAGGGAGAGAAATGTCCTCTCTGCTCTTTAACTTATTATACTAAGTTTTTCGTGCGGTATATTCGTGCCCGAAGCTAGCTTAAACCAGCGGTAAATGGAGGCTGTCGCTGAAGGTGATGAGATTTACAGCGTCGTGAGGAGTAATTGGCTGCCCAGAGTGCCGAACAATCGCACACACTTTGCTACATTGGCGCCAGGTTTGAGCTTAACTTGTTGAACTCGTTCATCAATTCTCTTCGCGAGACTCATCAACTGCGCTCGGATTTTTTACCAGGATTTAATGCTCCAGTTTGTGAGTCGTGCGGGGAGTGTTGGACCTAGCTTCGATGTCTTCTTTTTTTTGCCAGCGATTGGCTGTTTGTTCTACGGAAGAATTGCGAGTGTTAATACGAGGAAAACATCAACGAGTCTGAAATTATATGTTCACACCCACAATGTTCTTTACTGTCGAGATAAAATAGAGAATCGTATCGAACCTATTCCAGATCATAAAATTGTTCTCAGGGTGATAAGGAATTGAGGGATTTCACTTTTTGCGCTACAAATATTCTTCATTCTCGGAGTTTTGAATACTTTTTTCAACAAACAAATATCTCCAGCTTAGGCTATTTTTTCTAAAATAATATATGAAGATCTACCGTGATCAACTGCACATCAAACCAAGTTTAAATAGCATTTTTTACAAGAATGAAGCAGAGTCTCCGCCAGTTTGCAACTTGATAAATGACTTGAAAAAGTTGTTATCGGCACTCAGTTCACCAGTTCAATTATTTGTCAGTTGGTTGGATGGCAAACACGGGAAGCGATCCAAGTCTCGCTGTTTGTCGGAGCCGTCGGGGAACTTGGCGACCAAATCAGATCAGCTCCAGCGGCGGGCGGCGGAGAGAGGCAGCGCTGAGATGGCTCTCCGACAGGCCTGAGGGACCCACAATGGAGGTGCCACAGTCGCTCCACCCGCGTCGTGTGAGTGAAGTCTGACTGTATCAATAGTCTGACTGTATCAATATGAAAGATCCTGTATACGTATTCTCCTGGTCAAGGCATTTCATATTTCATACCTTTCTTTGAAGTATTTAGGAAGCACGTTTGGTGCTTTAAAATCCCGCAAGCAATTTAAAGTAATGAATTACACTCAAAAGAGGTGCTAACTGTGGGTCCACACGAGCTGCTGGACTGCTAGGGCAATGCTGGTGGTGAGTAGTGATGCACATTAGGCACGAGAGCCGGCCAGGTGTGAAACTAACTTTTCCCTGCCGTACGGGTCTCTTTCAAATTAGGCGAGCATACATGCGTAACTCGCTAAAAAAAATTCTTCTGATAGATTTTTTTCGATTTTTCGAGAAAAAAAAGATATTTAGAAAATTGAATAATTAAAAAAAATTCAAAACAGTTTCAGCACTTGAATAGTAAATGTTGCTTTAATTTATGCATTTCAGTGCATAGAATCAAGCAGAATCATCGATCAAGCATACGCAGAATCATTGATGGCTCGTTCGAATATGCAGATACGGATTTAGGATAAGCATTTAGGACATGCATTTGGAATATGCACTTGCAATATCCAGTTAGGATACGGAGAGTCATCGGAGGCTCATTAAAATGGGTAGTCGACATACATTTTCTTCGTGGCATCAAGTGCATGCATCCGCTGAACGCTCCCTCGCGTTCGTTCGATGCCAGTTCATTTATCCTCACTTCGCCCGGTAAAATCATTTAATTTTTCGTTCCGTCCAAAGCATTTTTTTTGACCCGCTAAAGAGAAACATAAATTTGGATTAAGGATGTTCAGGCAGCCTATTAGGCGAGCGAAAGACTGTGGTACAGCGGTGGGGTCGCCATGGCTTCGAGCTCTCTCATGTCAGGGTGTAGCAGTAAGGACTCTCACAAAACTGAGGGAATTAAACTAAGCTTGTAATATTGTGGAATTATTGGTCATGTCGTAATGGCGAAATCGTCACGCTCATGCATTGTTCGCCGCAAAACCTGCAGCCGCACTCCGTAGATTTTAAGGTAGCAAAATCTTGGCAAGATATCAGGTGAAGTTTTCCTGTTGCTCAATATTTCCCTCATACAACTTCTATTGCAATCTAGTGTGCAGTAAATCATTGTGCAAAGACTGCACTACTAGTTTATCTGCTAAACGAAAAATAATAAATTAAGAATGGTACAGTAATATCATTCGCAACTGAATAAAAATTTAGTAAACTCAAATTATAGTGCGCTTCAGTTTGATTCAGAAACATCAGTCTTCTCCTTGAGAACCAGGCTTACCGCTGCTCTAAAACTCTTTCAAGTCTGTATATGTTTTATTTAAAGTAAAAATCTATTTCTGTTTTTCTGTCCTACAAATCAGTAATAAATTTTCAGAAAAAATGTTAATTA
Source organism: Orchestia grillus (assembly GCA_014899125.1). Classification (NCBI taxonomy): domain Eukaryota; kingdom Metazoa; phylum Arthropoda; class Malacostraca; order Amphipoda; family Talitridae; genus Orchestia; species Orchestia grillus. The sequence goes on from VOMN01088089.1 coordinate 53,143, forward strand.
CCAATGAATGAATTGAGTACTCATCTTTGTGTTGAAAGTGTACTTTGGCCTGCAAATTTACATGAACTCGGCAACACAGTTGGAATCGATCGCTGTCTTCAGAAATATTGTTGTCGCCACGCGGAAGCGCCAACTGTGCTAATGTAAGTCATGGTTTTAAAAATTTGCAGAAACTGTATCAACACGTTGCATTTTCGCTACCCATTGCGACTAAATTCTCGGTAGGTTTATTTAACTAAAGCTATTTTTTTCTTCTTTTTTAAATTGAACTATTAAAATCTTCGGCAAGCATGAAAAAATTTGCAGTCGATAATTGTAACTACATCACCAAATTGTGACTGTCTACATCACCCGAAATCCCACGTTTATGAACTCTTTCTTCCTATAACCAACATTCGTACCAATTTCTACACGTTCAGTTCTTCAAGCATTCAAAATTCTAACATGATCAAAATAGGTCCGGGTCGTTACGAGCACAAAAATTTCACTAAGATGCAACAGCTCGCACATTGCACGCGTAATATTCCTGCTTTGAACTCTCCTTTCGCTTTGATAGAGCCGAACGCAACCTTGCCCACTTCATTAAGTTAAGACACTCAAAAGCCATCTGATCATTTTTGCTTGGAAAATCCATATCGAGCCTTGCAACATGGATGTATCGGAACTTCAAAGGCACCTCGTGGAAAGTCGAATACATTTATGCTATTTTCTGTATGGATTTCCTGAAGGAGGGTACCGCTCGTCAACGAATGATTACATTCTCGGAGAAGGTGAAGATATCTAGAAAAAAACGTCCCCTGTTGTGACCATCGAAAGTCAACTAATCGTTGATTTTGAACGAACTGATCAATTGTAAAATTATAGAAAAATAGGTTATGACTTGCAAGTCATTGTTTCAGGTATCTTGCCTATATTTCAGACAATATACATGGGTTACAAATATAATTCTGATCTGTGACAATTCAATTTGCTGCAGCCAGAGACAGCACCACCACGTGTTCTCATAAATTATAATGAATGAGAAGTGAATACTCGCCTAAAAAAATGAGTATAAATTTGAAGTATCAAAAAATGACGCTTCACCGAGTACGAGGTCGTACCAGGAAGAGATTTTCTACCATCTTTAAACAAAAACTCTGTAATATCTTCATTGATGATTAGCTCGTTGAATTCTAATTGTGTGAAAAATAGTTTAATTTCCACTTTCCAAACAATACCAAGTTGCACAACGAAAAATTC
>VOMN01088096.1:0-20558 GCA_014899125.1 Orchestia grillus
CAAAGTCACATCTCATTCAGTTGTGGTTAAGTATTTCAAGTTCACAAATCTGGGATTTTTTTTTCATTGTCATATGCTATTTAATCACGAATAGTCTAGAAGTCATCGCGATGCTTTACCATATTCTGTGAATCGAGCGTAGGTATGTACTGGAGACGTTAAGGGAAACGTAATAGTAAAATTCTTCTTCTACTGATATATGCACTCACCCGAGCGGAGCTGAATTTTCTTCAAACCGACTCCCAGAAATGCAAGTCATTTTTACAGCGAAGCCTTTTTTAGAAGAATAGCGTTAGTTTCCACACGTTAACTTTGTTAAATAGATAATTTAATGATGTTTTCCAATATTTTGAAAGTTTTTTTCTGTGCCATTATCTATATTTGGGTTAACTTCTATTCTTACATTTTCCCCGTATATTTTACTTTTTTATGATTGCCGATGGCGAGTGAATGCTGGAAACTGTACTTTGGATAGCAATTTTCTCCCTCGTTAAAAGGCGTAGTTTTATGAACGGTGTTCCTGTGTATCTCGTGTGATTGAATTTGCGAAGCCGTGTTAAGAGGCTTTTGAAAGTGTACGAATATCAACGAATGTAGTACCTACTGTGCGTGCACATCGATTCGTGTGATACCAAATCTTGACAAAATCGACCATGAATCAATAAAGAATCGGTGCCGGTGTATTCGTAGTCTAGTTCACTGCGTGGTTGTATTTACTTCTATGTTCGCATGACTTATACGTTTCATTCATGTGTCTAATGATGAGTTATCTATGATCTGAAACAATACTTTGCTCAATACGTTCATCAAGACATTTGTATGTACTTAGAAGCTGGATAACTTTCTACAAGCTGTCCCCGATAGGCCGCCCTTGCCTCACCATCATCAGACGGCGGAGGAAAACGGTCTCATNGGAGGGAAACGGTCTCATTCAACAGCTCGTGGATATGCGAGGGCACACCATGCACACAAACCGGTGGCACCCCAGTGTAGCCAGGGCATAGAGGCCCAAACATTTTCAAGATATTCAAGATATTATCCTCACCTAAAATTAAAATTATCCCTCCGAAGTAATAGCTACGTACTTGTAAATTTTACTTTACGTCATTCTTTTAGGAGGAAAATAATGATTTCGATGCGGTTAAAACATTTTATTAATATCTTCAGTGTCACAAGCAAATTCTCGCACACTTGTGGTAAACTCCGCTCCCTGCAACACATGATCACATCAGCCCCCCAAGTGTTGCGGAAGGATCGTGAGATCCTTTGCTCTCGCAAATTGAAGCAAAACATGAAGCTTGCTGCAGTCAACACTCCTCCTCACTCTCACTTAAGGTAATCGTTTTTCCAATTTTACCGAGCGAAATTTTCAGAAGTTCAAGTGAATGGTTGCCAAGCAACGTCGCATCTCTTTGACCATGGAATTATGATCATTTCTTTCAAGATTTACGACACTTGAATGAGATCAATGACTAAAGTTGAGATATCGTGATGCTGATGGATATTTTTATATTTGTTTGTTCATTTAACATTTGTCCCGTTCTACTTGTCATAGACGAATGAAATAACTTTCTTATCTGTTCTTACATTCATGCTCACTAACTAAATATAAATCAGGGAGTCAAACTATATCTCAATTTTATAAAGTAGATCTACGCCCACGAAGCGGAGTTTTCGTAAGGCCAGAACTATAGGTAGTCATTTGATAATATTGATTTACTTGAGTAATTTAAATAGCAAGCTAAGTATTTTGTGCATGCATGACTTCAATTTTTATTAACAAACTGTAGCTTATCTAGAGTCTTTTGAAAACTAGTTAAAAAGAAGCCGTCATGTAAGTAAACTTGAATTTAATTTATTTTCAAACTCGTCAATTTCAAAATATTTCAGCTGAATCTTATGGTTTAACTAGACTCCAAGGCTGTGGTTGTAATGCAATCGCGAGTTTGTTTCAATCATTCGCAAATTCAATTTAGAATTTTGGGTTCGTTAGAATTTTGAATACAGCATCCATTCATTTTAATTAAAATTAATAGCGAGATTCTTATCATCATTGGTAAGATGTGTGACAAGATGCGGCTCATGCACCGTTTAAATTTAAGATATATGCAGAAATATGGCCACGTGCAAATGCTCAGGAGACACAGGATAGGTTATAAGGTCAGGTGAAAAAGGTTTGCCTATCGTGTGCTACTGGACTGGGACAGGTTACCTCAGCCAAAGAAGGGCCTCTGATACTTCTATCTTTCGTGCCCACTTTACTTCTCTCAATTTTTACACCTTCGCTATCTCTTTTTTGTCTTTTCTTCCTCTTCATTCTTAAATTTTGATTTCAATGCACATGGGATCCTGTGTGGGAACACACCTTGTACATAGGTTCCCCATTCTCTGGAGTCCTTATTGAAGGGCCTCTCTTCTTTTGGTGCGACATACCAGCATCACTGAAGGGCTTGAATTTATACTTCTACTATTACTACGTACTACGACTACTACTACTTCTACTACTACTACTAGCAGTACTACTGCTACTAATATCCAAATTCAGGGTTGAAGGCAGATGCAAATATTACGTCTTGATTGGCTGAGGAAATTATACCGAGTAGAAATGAAACCAGCTGAGGAGTGAAAAATCATAATTTTCCCATTTTGATACTCTTTCTTATAATTATATTCTTGTACAATACTTAAAAGGGATACTTAAATTCTCATTAAAATTAAAACCCATATCCTGACGAACAAATATTCATTTCTTGAAATACCTCTGTTTTGATTCAACCATCGCACAGACACACGCAAAAATAACCGACAAGAAGTTGAAATTTATTCGTCGCAGTTGCCGACTCTTTACGACCCGATTTGCTGGTACTGGAAGTCTTCGCTGACGGAGGATCCTGCGTAGGATTGATCGAACCCTGCGACGTTGTCCTGGACTCTCCGGGGCGAGGCGCGCTCGTTCGCGATGGGCAAGAAGTCGCTCCTGCAGTAGTGTCGAGCCAGCAAGAACGCCACTACGCTCAGCAGCACCAGGACAGCCATGATGGAAGATGCCACAATGGCCAGCTGGTACGGCACGTCGTCTGAAATAATTACACGGTCGAAGAAAGGCATGGCTTCTTAATGGGACGATTTCAATGGGAATGACGTTTATATAATTGGAACGTAAATTTAGATACCAAGGATTAGATTTAGAGCATGTTTTGATGAAAATTCGGTTTAAATAAGAAAATTCTATAGACTGTAATAGTTTCATGACACTGGATGATGAATTCGTTTAATTTTAGTTTGGATAACTTGCTTCTTCAGACCCCTAACTAGTCCCAAGTAAGAGCGTTAATTGAAGAGTAGTTATAGCTCGAGACAGTCTGTACAGTAGATCAGTTAAATTCACGGAGAGTGAATGTTAATCACAAATTGATCTGAGATCAGGTAGGTATAATCTAAGCCTTCGTGAATTAGAGATGCCTTGCAAAAATTCGCTTATTACAATCTATAATCTTAAAAAAATATTGTGAAGTGGAGCGTTCGTGGAACTTGGACCGTTGAATTACTGAGCTCTATTGTATTTTCTTCTCTGCATTACAAAAAAACTCATGTTCGACTCGTTTGACTTTAGTTTTCGATTATTCTATGACCGTGACTTTGTTCAATCTGTACGGAAGTTAAATGCAGTTACTACATTACGCAGTAATCTTTTTTTTTTGGATTTCCTTCCCCCCTATCCACACCGTAGGCCGTCGCTCCTGAAAAAATAGACCACAAAGCCGCGAGGGTAATCCGGCATCGTGAAGTAATTAACAAAGCCCGCAAATATTCTGAATTGTGGTGATGGGTCCAGCCTGCATTTCTAAGTCCAAGCTCATGTCGAAATTTTATAATTAAATTAAAGCGTTGATTCGTGTGACGTTCAGCGACAGCATCTGCTTATCTTCTGCTGCCTAAATTAATAAAATCGTCATTTCTTCTGAATACGAAGGTAACCGTAATTTTCGTCAGCTTTCATTATTTATTTATGATTGCTTAAGCGAATGAAGAAATTCATCATGCATGGTTTCACCTTTGTGTTCACGAAGGCCAGCCTTCATGTATTTTTGTTTCGTAAACAGCCTGCCACTATGACAAATGCCCATCACAATAACATCTTTAATACCGGATCTGCCGATCTGATTTTTCGATTTTGTTAGGTTTTCGCAACCCATATGAAAGATATAACGAAACGTCACGGTACAGTGCTAAGAAATCCACGTCTGTAATTTTTGACTGTCTCTCTTAGCACTCGTGGAATTAGATTGTTTTATTCTTTTGTGATTATTTGAATTGTTTGATTTCAGTTTCAGGTGCCTTCTCAACCCTTTGTAACCCTTTGGTGGTGTGACAAAAGACACGGCGGCAAATGAAACAGGTCACCGTAATTGCCTTAAATCCATGTCGACACACATATCCTGTTTGTATGTTTGCATATACAGATATGATAATGTGGTTTGTCAGTAGCACACCAAAGCTTTCTCTGGTAGATATGTTAATTTGCTACAAAAATAATGACCAATATAAGCGTTGCATCTGAAAATACCACCATAACACAGTATTTTGAGAATATGTTGTGGGAATTTTAGCATACACGTTGATTAATGTGCGCTTCTTAATAATTTTGGACTTATTTTAAACCGAAAACATTCTTGAAGCACTTCTGGCCGTAATTATGAATATTAGAATATAAATCCTCCGCTTGCATGAGTTCAAATTTGATCATACTGCCTCTCAACTTCTGTCAATATAACTAGGGCATAGTTTGAAATGTCTACAAATGATCAGCCAGTACGAAGATGGTTTCAGAAATTTTGTAATGGTTATGAGAAAATAGAAGATGAATATGGTAGAGAGAGGTCATGCTGTCTTGACAATGACCAATTGAAAGCAATTGTTAAGCAAAACCCTCGTGAAAAAGTTAGAAAAATGCCTCAGACTCTTGGTGTCAGTACTTTTTTCATAGGTGAAATTTTCTGGTCCAAATCAGAGCTGAATCAGTTTCTAAAGATTTTGTTTGATTATAGCCTATAAGTTTTTATCAACGAGAAATAAATAATCTTGCTGATCGATGGCAGAAATGCATAGATGGTCAAGGGTCATATTTTGATTCCTTTAAACGTTTTTACTGTTATTTGTCCATAGAAGAGTATATTTCTGAATTTTGCCACTATTTTTTATCAATCTAATATAAATACTTTATCATGAGAGTCCTGACTAATGAACAATTGATAAATAGTTTAATTATTTTCAGTAAGGAACGTTTTCCTCTTCTTCTTTAAAGGACATTTTTTTAATTTAATTCCGCAAGATACCTGGATCCTTTTGGCAGATCTCGGAAAGTCATTTTATAGCCTTTGAAATTTATGAAACCATTCTCTTATTAGATCGATCATTGGGAGCACAATGTTGTGCAAAAATCAATAACAATCTTCAAATTGTTAAGGAGAGAAGTCAGCTTCGCCTTTGTTGCTGCCCCGTTCTCAGAAATGTGATAATTTTAATTCTATCTAAGAAATATTCACCTTTATTATACTGCATGTATATTAAGTTAATGAGCGACAGATTCATAAATATGCACAGAGGATGCTTGTTGGGTTACAAAGCATATTTCTGATAAGATAAGCATGATTGGTGGTAATCTCATCCTTGCTTCTGCGATAATAATCTGTATGGAGAATCATGCTCTGAACGACGCTTGCTCTCTGTTACATTGCGTATTAAAATGGTTCCTATACTTAATCCATAAGATGAACTCTTATGTACGTACTCGCTAGTACTTCACACATAAATAGCATTCAGTACAATTTTATGGTAGAGAGTTAAGCCATAACGAAACATGAAAAGCAGTTCCAGATCCATATCTCGGTGACTGACTAAGCGGTACGATGACAAAATCTTACTTTCATGGCGGTTCAAAATAGAGAATTAGAATTAAATGTCCATATCATGTATTTATTTCATAAATAAGAAACAAAGCTATCGATTTAAATGCTTATTCTATGGCAAGAGCTTATACATGTATGATGTATGTATATAGATAGCTCTTCCTTCCAACTTTTTCTCAACCGTTCACCGTCTACACGGATTTCAAAATCCGCTATCATGAGGATGATGTTAGGTTTTTCTTAAAAGCTAAACTCAACCTCATTGCATATATCTATATACGCATAAGGCCACAACTAATTTTTTCTACTACGCTATATGCAACCTTATAGGAAAAATAGTCGGTCGTTTTAAGGTTAAACCAATGCTAGGCCTTGATCGAGTTAATACGTTCTCGTACGTGCCACATATGACCTCTAAATTTTCTGTCTGCATGTAGAGCTTTACAGAACTGAAACTTCCGCTGAGCTTCTCTACTTGTTACCGCAATCCAGCCCTTCTACATTACAGAGGGTCCCTGCTGTTTACAAGGTGGCGGTCAATGTTTGCATTAATAAATTACTACTTTTCGAAGCTCCTTTCACGGACTTTTGTAAGATATTTGTCATCAAATAAGTCAGGGTGTCTAATTCAGCTCCGTAGTGCTGATGAATGTCATACAAGAAAAATGTTATCACCATGAGGAACTGATTAGACGATGTTACACGATAATTGAACCATGGAAAGAACTTCTCTCGTCTTCCCTTTTCGTGTTTCTGTTCTTTTAGCTCATTAGATTCATTAAAGAAATTGTTAACACATTGAAAAATATGCATAATTTAGTGCCGTAGGTCTTTGTACCAACATGACTAGGCTAGATGGAAAGTCAGCAGAATCGTAAAAGGTATATGATCTTCCTGGCTTCAATCTCTCTTGATTTTTGCTTCTATAAAACTCCCTCAAGGTCGATATCGTGTCATGGTTACCCTCTTCCTGTTGTTTCATCAACGGCAGTAGCGATCATTGAAACGTTTCACATGATCACCCAAGTGGAATTCCCACGCGTCGTCGACAGCTTTGCAAAGAAGGTCAAATAAATCAATTCTAAGTTTCACTTTCAATGTTCCAAGTTTGTAATTATGTTATAGTAAACATATTTATTATATTTTTAGCTCGATTCAAACCGAGTGGAGACTAGAAAAGATCTACAAACCGAAGGAACCATCGATATTCCCTGTGAATCTGCCGGACTACAATCAGAAGTGTCACTTGACTCTCACATTTTTAATTTTAAGGCTATAATTTTACTGATTGAAAACCCGATGTACCATGCTTTGTATGTGAATGATATCGGAATAAACGATTTTTCTTTCTTAGTATTGTTTTTCCTTAGACAAGGAAAGAAGCCGACGAATAACTTCCGATGCTTTCATTTGAAAATATTCATTAACCTTTTTCCACATCAATCCATTTTATGAATATTGAGCTTTGAACAGAAGAATACCCCCAGTCATCATATCTCCAGTAAATTTTATTAAAGTCAAACGAAAAGTATTCAATATCTTCTATTGGCTTGATGCATGGGCGAAAATGCTTACCTGAAGTCATTGCCATTGCATTCAGCAAGTCTGGAACAGGAAAAAAACATTCATCAATTTGATTCACTCAAAACTTATGTGCTGGTAAATTCACTAAAATGCGTTACAAGAATTTAGAAACACATGAAAAAGTGTTTGATGTTTTCTAATCGAAGAATTCTTCATACGTCGTTAACGTAAATTTCATCAATCAAAGTGAGTTTTTAAAATATATGTATTATGTTAATAGATACTATAAACTCTCTTATTATAAATGTATTTAGTAAAAAACCCTCCATATGTTTCTGATCGATAGGTGATGTCGTAAATAATAGTGTAATATGAATTTCGTTCTTGGCAGTTGAGTTATTTTTTACTTTTTTATTGCAAAACAATAGAAATGACCCATTTAAAATTTCCACGAAAGTTTTATTTTTTATTTTGTTCAAAAACTACCGTTACTTTTTTTACCTCTCAACTGCTGTTAAAGCTCCTTTGCAGCTCATCTTGCCTATAAAATGACGAGGTAATAAAGCTCCTTTGCAGCTCATCTTGCTATAAAATGACGAGGTAAGAAAGCTCCTTTGCAGCTCATCTTGCTATAAAGTGACGAGGTAATAATGCTAATTTGCAGCTCAACTTGCCTATAAAGTCACGAGGTAATTACTGCAACAATCCACCGAAATGACTGCTGTTTGTTTACTGGTGCTCAGATCGTGTCAAAAATTTAGCAATGAACATAAAACACAATTTCCACAAACAATATGAAGTTTTATGAGCTTTCGTTGAAAAGTATTTGAGTTATTTCGAAAAACTGATTGACACATTGTTTTGAATCGTAGAGTCGTGTTACCAGTACTGGCAGACCCTGATGAGTTCAGGGTAAAAGTTGCAATTCACAGAATCATAAATAAATTCTCAATTGAAGAGCTATTCAATCAGCAACGGGTCAACGTTTAAGGTCAAGAAGATCATGATCTTCAAAAAAAAAATTCTTTTTCATTGGGCTTTCAATTCAGATCTACATTCCATCAAATTTACTTTACACAACGAAAAAGTGAAATTAGATTTAATGATAATTAATCAATCCATTTAAATACTTGATAACCAACCGATAAGTTAATTGGATGCCTTACCGTTGCAGACGGAGTCTTCTGGGATACCAACCGTCGCAGGGCCTAGGATTTGGATGTACGAGGACTCGTACTGGTCGCTCCAAATGGGTCTATTCATATTTTCTTGAAAGTGCATCGCCTGATCGTCCAACTCCACTTCAAGCCAAAGCTGAAGCGAATTTTTTCATTAAAATCGGAGAGTGAAGCCAATTTTTGCTATTATTCTCATGAATTTTTCTAGTAGTATTTACATACTTTTAATGCAAAGAGAAGATGAATTTGGGATCGTGAGTGCTTCGAATGATTCATGATATGGATTAGGGATTTGACGAAAGACTAAGACAAATGTTTTATAGATTCCACGAAAATAAGACATTTTTAAAGAGAAAACGTAGAGTGACTTTAATCGTGAGTTCACTAAAAATATTATACTCTTTCGTACGTAGCAGGCATCAATTGGTTGCCGACTGCATAGCTGTACTCTGCAGGAGTTTGAGTGTCTTGAAAACTACAGCCTATGGTAATAAATGTGAACAAATGTGCCCCAAAATATGGCGATTTTGAGCTCCAGAAACACGAGCGAAAGTGAAAAAATTGTAAGTCCGAGAATATTAAGCTCCGAGCCCAGGCGGGTTACGGACGTAAAGTATATCGTATGAAGATTAGTGGGGTTAATGTATAATTACATAATTTAGTTTGGTCCGCTTAGAAATTTCGTTTCCGTGCATTAGGCACAAACGAATTTGTTAAAATTTTGAAGTCGGATTATGTAATCTCAATTTTCTGCATCATGGTTTAAATCGAAAAAATCGTGATATTATGAAAAGTGCATCCATTTCTACGTAAAAATGCACTTTTGCCAATAAGGTAACCCACAAATGAACAAGTTTAGATCACTTATTTGCGTTACTTTAACTTAGGCAGACTTATTACAACGACAGTGACAGTTGTAGTGACATGAGGTTAGCTCTCAAGCTCGTGAGCTGCTGAACATCTCCTACTTTGAAGATTATTTATATCTTACCTTTGAATGGTATGTCACTTCTTGAATATTTAGCTTGTGGTAACCTTGTTCGAGATACTCAGGCCCAATCTGGCATTCACCAGCGAAAAAGATCTGTGCGTTGTTGTCTTTTGATTTTACGTAATACTGAACAAGAATAAGTTTCTGTTCCGAATACATCTTATCCTCAGTTAACGCTTTTATCTTATCTTCTTGCATTGAGAGGTTTAAGTCTGTCGTAATATTTTCATGGTTTTTCTCCGTTAATGAGCCCGAATTGTTCAGACTGGTGTAGTTAAACTCAGTAGGGAGAGTCGGCCCCACTGTGATGCAGTCGGGCTTTAGCGTGCCACCCTCGTCCGGGACCACAATGCACGTTGTGACGCAGCTTTTGTCCTGGAACAATTGCAGTACCTGCGACTTCGCGTCCGAGTCTGCAAAGAGAAGAAAAAACGCTAACAAATAGTAGTAAAAGTTTTCGTGAGTTCATTCTACGCTAAACGCTTCTCATAAAATTAAGAATATCTTGGTGTGCAAGGCTAATTCGTCATAAAGATTGTGGAGAAATGAAACCTTAAAAACATTTAATTTTAACATATCAAGCCTGAGCTCATTTAAGAAATAGAAAAAAAAATAAGTACAATACTTTGTTCAAAGCTAATCAATTAAATTATTATGAGCTAAAATGTAAAAAAGTTAGAAAAGTCACAATAATTATTGGTGAGCTATTTTGAGAGGGGACGCACTCTTCATTTTTAGCTTGTGGATGTACGTGGAATGTTGAATACGCAAATGAAAATTTGATAAGNAGGGTAAAACATAGAAGTGAAAATTGGAAGTTTCAATATTATTTCCACATAGATTGATGCTAGTTAAGAATCTATAATTTATGCAGAATAAAAAATATATTTTGTACTTTATATACGGTACCGAAAATTCTGCTTTGCATATTCTGCACATGTTCCTATTTACGGATAGGATCACAATTTCAGACTCAAACATTTTATAAGGAGTGATTTCAAAGGAAATTTATATGCAATTTTTTTGAAACGAAATTCTAGCAATATCATAGTTTGATGTTCATACCGCGTTGCTTTCGAGAGTACAGTTCAGGAAACACTCGCTCCTTCACTCTCACACTCGCACGCTCTTTCACTCTCACACTCGCACGCTCCTTCACTCTCACACTCGCACGCTCCTTCACTCGCACGCTCCTTCACTCTCACACTCGTACGCTCCTTCACTCTCATACGCGCACGATCCTTCACTCGCACACTCGTACGCTCCTTCACTCTCATACGCGCACGATCCTTCACTGAACAACTGGAACATAATTTATGTCCAAGCGTATCAAGAGGATAAGCGTAACTCATTCGAGTATACATATTCAATTAGTTAATTCAATTATAGAGAAAACTACGATGAAATGAATTAAATTAATGTGATTCGTAAGACACTACTTCTTTTTGGTGCACTCTGAAGTACACTCTTTCATTCAATGAATGAAAATACATTAACGATCCAAGTAGTAAGTTGGTATAGGAGTCCCGTGCGCACGCTGATACCTTGTTTAGTTTTGTCCATCGATATAAGAAATACCCTAGAACTCATAATGAGCACAGGCCATATACCGATAACGGCAGCTGTTGATAGAGTAAATAGCGATGATTCGGTCATACTTGACAGTCAGTTCCAGTCAAAACTGCTTTGTGAATCACTAAACATTCGTCAGTGTTTCCGTACTATAGTCTATGCTCAACGTGCCGTCCAAACACTCATGCCTGTCTCCATTCATTGAACGAGCTTGCATGGGGCCTAACACGTCAAACTTTTCGCAAAACGGATTATGGCGCCGTATTTGTCGGTTTTCTAGAAATTCGATCTCTTGTTAAATTATGCACTGAGTTTGTGTCATCAAATAATAAATTTCACTCGCGATCGTACACAATTATTTATATTTAAACTTCAAACGTTTTCTCGATATCTTGCACCAATGCATAATATTTTTCACGTATATTTTCTTCTAGTGGGATTCAATTCTGAAGCGTTTTACGAAGTACATCTGAGCTGATTAAACTTAATCTGTGTTCTCTCCGAAAAAACGGATATGACCCCTAATCCAGCAGCCAATCACCGTGAGATCGTGTTCACTATTTAATTAGGTGAAATAGAAAGAAATGCGGAAGCCGTAAGTTGTTTTATTCCTACGTACGATATTTACTGTCGATGTTTATTGACGTAAGTTTTTGTGATAATTACTCAGAATCGACCTCGTCGGATATGTTGTAAAAAGTAAGCTTAGTTTTCCTAAGAACGAAGAAAGAATGAAATAAATAAACAAATAAATAAAGAAAAATCGTTTACTCCGAAATCAATCACACACAGGGCATGTTCTAGTGTTTATCAATTAATAAAATTACAGCCGAAAAATTTAAATGTGGAAATCGCAATGAAATTTCGTATCAACTTTGAAGCTAAGTTAATAATGTATCAATTTGATTTTATACGAATTTCTTATTTCAAGCTCTCAAAATGAAAACATGAAGTTAGGTAATGATCAGCATTAGTATGTATTTTAGTGTTTCGTATTCTACATGCTAATACTACGATATTGGGAGGTGATTTACCATGAATGACAGAGCAAAAATACGCTGGATACTTAAGTTCTGTTGAAAATTCATTGAGTAAATAACATGCAACAGTAAAAATGGGTTAATTATCTACGGCATATGTTGCTTGTCTGAATCTGCACAGGAAAATCTCTTCCCCAGTACATCTCCAAAATACCTTTTGTGCATTACCTCTCCTGCACCTTAATTACATAGTCGAAAACATACACGACAGAATGATTAAGATTTTACTCATTCGCTTCAAATCATTAATTGTATTTATTTTTTATACGAGGACTATGGGTGTTTTTAGGATGTGACCGGTTAATAGTTAAATTTCGAGTAAGAGTACATCAAAATCTCATCTTATACCAACAAGTGGAAGCTCACAACACCCATAATGTAATGAAATAGGACTTTATCTGATTCTTATTTTCGACTCCTCAATTAATCATAATGAAATATATCAACCTTGATATCAGGTAAGAATATTCATCCAGAGTAGGACGAAGAGTTTCCTGTCCTGAGACTGTACGATAAATTTTGAATTTAGTTTCTCAACAAGGAATGTAGGCCGAGCTCAAAGAACCCTTCCGTCTTTGTACAGGGAACTCGCTAGGAAAGAGCCGGTTTTAAAGCGCTGGAGTCGGCGAAGCATTCGAACTAGAAAACTGAAATAGGTTTTCCTGGAAAGAACAATTTTGTTTGCCATTATACATGCGGTTATAACAGATATACAGGTACATTTGTAAAACCTCAATTCCATTCATGGTTTAACCCCAATAAAAATGCCGCAATAAACACTCGAACAGAGATTATTTGTTGTGGAAGAAATTATTCAACACGGATCCGTAGTGAAAACGATTCGTCGATTTCAAGTAAGGTATGAAAGATACCTAAGAGAATAATACAAACCAATTAGGCTAAGTGAAGTGCATGCGGCATAGCTCATTAATTAAATAAAAAAATTCAGTCAAATGAAAACAGTGAGGACAAAAGCGAATGTTTACATGCTAATGACTTTAATTGTTAGTAATGAAAGGATATCAGGTAGAACATTGCTTGCTGAGAAACAGATATAAAAATTTACCGTTTATTATACTCCCCCCAAAAATGTTTAAAATCATATCAAATGGAACATCATCAAGAGCTCTCACCGTAGGGTAAGGATCGGACATTATTTTCTTGCGGTAAAATAATAAAAACTCTACGCAGTGCTAATTAAATAACGTTTAAAAACTTATTTTTTAATGATGAACTTCGGAATGAAATACGATTTCTAACCTTAATTCTTTCACTAAAACCCAGTAAAGCTTTTTGCGATGATAGTTTACACATTACAGCGCTTTTAAATCAGCTACTTTTTTAATGGACACCCTGTACAATTGTAGGTTGTCTTTCTCTGAATATGCGTTCATACTTTACTTCGATAACTCATTTCTGAATAGAAAGTTTTGCTTCTCAAAATAAAACATCAGTAGCAAGTATTTCTCTTCCTACAACCGTATTCTATTTAGAAGGAAATTATCAGGGAGTTGTTTCGGAAAAATAAGTAAGCAACAACGAGCTCTTCGCATAGTTTCAATAAACCTGCTGCATGGTGCTGGTGGGGAGCTTACTCACATTTTACAGCCAGGCAGGCGAGCAAAAATATTACGCACTTTTGTGAAATCATTTTCACTTTCAAATTTACGTTTGTAGAAAAAATCGCATCAACTCCTGAAAATATAGCCGATCACTTCAATTTTCTCTTTTAGATTAGTGCTCGTCACACAATCAGTACTAGCAAAAAAACATTTTTAATAATTTTTCTTCACTATACTTCAGATGAACTGCATGGAATTCTGCCAGAGAGCCTTCGGCTTTTCAACGATTTACTAACAGCTCTGAATAATAATGCAACGTGTGTCATTTGGAAGGAAATTTCTTAATTATCGTCCTTTCTGTAAAGAAATTACTCAAAAAACATAACTCAATGGTGCTAGAATTTCACACGCGAGCATTAACGCGTTTCGTCTTATATCTGGCCAAGAAAGCGTTACGCAAACCCACAGCAACGCACGGTTTCAACAGTACACTGCCAGACACGGTCAATATGGACGGTCGTCGGCAACTGCCCCGATCGCTCTGGGAGAACTCTATCCACATGAAGCCTTCATCTCCATTGCCTTCTGCCAGTGATAAGGTGTTGCTGCAGTTATCTCTTCTAATCAAGCCCTTTCAGTTGATAAGAGTCCTTCATTATGTGTACACGAGCAAAATAGTAGAAAGAGCGGGTATTTGCAGCGCAAACAGCGCAAAATTAGTCAAGAGGAACTTCTCAGCCCTTGAAAGATACGTTCAGTTATTGAACAGTGTTCTATTGGCCTGTATTTAATACGGCAAAATAAAACAAATTAGGCCACGAATCATAGTCTGAAGTTTAAAACAAAATAGTGACCATTTAATTGACAGTGCATTCTGGATGGGGATCTACCAAAAACTTGCAACGTAAATTTTGCGCTTATTGCTCTATCATCCCTTCATGTCAACGATCCTTGGCACCAATATACTCTATAAGAGTTCTAAAAAGCGATAGTGCAATCACAATCGTAAATTATAGTACGAATGTTTAGTTTGTTTGATAATGACTTTATTTATAATAAATATTGAAATAAACCATTTGAATCATAAGACAATGATTCAGGTTCCCCATACTATAAAAATTACCGTTGTGTCTTTGTACATAATACAATTTTCCCAAATGGACAAACACACTTGAAGTCGTATGAATTTTAGGCTACACTTTTATATCACAATATCATGTTTCTGACTCACGAACGCGGTTCAAAAAGCAATTTTTGTAAAAAATTATGAATATTTATTCTCAGTTGTCACATGCCTCAAACTTCAATTTGCAATGTTCAAGTATCTTCACCCTATTGGGTGATGCACGATATATGTTCTATGTCTAATTTGTTTAGGCAAAGTTACGTTCAAGCTGTGGAAGCTGGGATCCGATAAATTTTCTGCAGGAATTTGTTCAGTGGCGTTGATTGCAATCTGCAACCGGTTGTAACGATTGCGTTTACCTGCAAATTTTTTGAGGAATTTTCATTACCATTACTTCCAACACACCAAAACGAAAGTGCAAAAATTGCTATAACTTCCCACACCCTAAAACATAAATGCAGAAATTGCTATAACTTCCCACACGCTAAAACATATATGCAGAAATTGCTATAACTTCCCACACGCTAAAACATAAATGCAGAAATTGCTATAACTTCCCACACGCTTAAACGAAAATGCAGAAAAACCTGAGTGCTCTCTTAAGGAAGTTTTTCTCTCCCATTATATCATACATCTTTCCTTATTTTGGAATATTCAAAAGTCGTTAGAAGCAAATCGCATTCGAAGAATTGAGAGTTTTTAGGATGACGCTAAAAATATCAATCACAATTGAACAAAATATTTTGTTTCCTAGTCTCTATCTAAGGTTAATTAAGAGACCGTCATTTAATTTACAGATCATAATATGGACTAGGAATTCAAAGTCCGTATTTGTAAGCAGCTACAGTCACCAATACTTCATTAGCATGAACAACCGTGGCTGAATTTTCTCTTATAAGCACATGGTGTATTGCTGTACTTAATTATGCCAATTTTTGCATTACGTAGGTTCTGATTTATTCATCATGAGGAATGTTCATTCGTATTTAAACGTCTTCGCTAGAAGTCGCCACACCAATTTCTTCAAGAAAAACTCTACAATTAGGGCGGTTTTTCTTCCACAAGTACGGAAACGGTATTCGAAGGGCGTGCAAACGCATCCTGAGGAGACGTTTGCGGATTTGACCTGTTACTTAGATTCGTCGCTGTATGATTTACCATACAGTTTCATAACGTAAAACTTACAAGATATCATAAAATGTATAGTATCCTTCCGTTAAGTAATAATTATTCCCACAATCTCAATCCCTTATTAATGTTTAGAAACACTCAACCAAGCCTCCTTATGTCTGTTGCTGGTTGGTTGCAACACAAAAGAGAGAACGCAAGTGCAAAATTAAAACCACGATACACTATCAAACATTAAAATCTTCAGTGGTTCGCTAGCCTGCTCTCGCCTGAGGCAGGCATTTCCGCTCAGCGACCAGAAAAGAGAAGCCGAAAAGTCATCAGAAACATGAGCTCACCGCCGGCAGCTACATTATTCCAGAAGGTCTCAATGAGAGACGCTTCCCGCTCTCTCCATTCATGCGCGCCATATTGACCTGGAGAAAAAAGTAATCTATTCTAGGAGCCAGGTTATCCATTCAAAGGACGGAATGCCGCATCTTATCGCGTTCGGGTTCCATAAACTGAGAAACAGGCGCTGAGTTCACCAGCCTAGAAGAAGAGTTTATCTCACGAGTATCAGATTGTGGACTCTTGGAGTTCCAGTCCAGCCAAATTTCTCTTATGAAATGACAAATATCGCTTTCTCCCAGGGAGGGGCGTATACATGTAGGGATTTATAAATCTGAGAGGGCAAAAGAAATTTCTTGAAATTGAAACATACGAATGAGGAATTTTCGAAAGAATCCACTTATATACGAATTTTACAAGTGCTTCACACTTACTTCAAAAATGTACATCCTTCAATTCAACGGTTTCCTATGTAAACATTGTGTTGGAGTTCATTATCAGATTGGTGGCTCACAACTAACTGGGCCATAGAGTAGAGTACCGTTGCAGCGAGAACAAATGTGCCAAACAGTTTCAATGGTTTGCTCTTAGATAATTCAGGCATATTATCATCCAGGAATGTGCTCGAGGAGGCTAAGCCGCTTGCGGTTGGTCCATATTTGGACACAGTTCATGTCGGAGTGTATGAACCTGTCTGGAGGGTGGCAACTGCTCCAGCGGTTGTTGGTGCGTTCGTACACAACTTTGTACTTTCAGCCCGCTTCTCTTTTCTCTCAAGTTCTGATAAATTGCAGAAAAATGTCTGTGTTTCCAATAATGAAACTGGGGATACTTTTCTTCACACTGTGTGTTGACCTGCCTGATCATTTCTTTCAGGAAAGAATTTAAAAATTGTGGGTTGGCTGAAAGCGGGTGCTTAAAATAAATTCTACCATAAAACTATCACCGCTGAAATTCTCAACTTGTCCTCATAGGAACTTTTAGACAGACATCTTCTGGTTAACTATTGAAGCATTGGATTTACGAATTGATTTGAGCTCAAAATCTTCAGGTTTGGGTATGATTCGTAGCTCAAACCTATAATCTGTTTCGAGTCTCCGAAGGGGATTCCATTTCTTTCCGCTAGCACATATTGCTGATACTCAATGCCCATACGAAGCTTGATGTGTGGATGTGTGACTTTAACCATTTCACTACCAACCATCGCTACAAGCGTTTTCCACGTTGTCTTAATAATCTATTTAAAAAAAATTAATTTAAAAAATTGAAGTTGAGGTGAATTCATTCTTGACTAATTCATTTTCTTAGCTAGAAGAGAGAATTTATCTAATTTTTCATGTAACTAACAGTTTTGTCAGTGATGTAAAATTGTACATCATTTTAAGCTATAGAAACATATGAATTTATACATACCTACCAATGAATTAATAAACAGGTGCAAGTAATTTTACATCTACTTAAAACAAAAATATTATTTACGTGCTAATTGAGAATGCTCAGCTGATTTTTTTTAATTTTAAAACCTCGTCTGGAAGCTAGGAAGTCTGCGAGGATGATCCCTTGTGTTCCGTAGCTACGCCTACGGAACGAATCTTCTGAGCGCTGGACGATCAACGGTCTTCTCGCTTGTTCGCGTTCAGTGTACATCGAGAAGCGTTAGTGGGTGTGTGAGATGTGGCGACCGTGTGGGAGCTGTGTCACTGGTGTTGGGTATTCCGGTCATCATAAAATGGTGCCAGGAGAAAATTAAGAAAATGCACTAAACATTAGGGTTACCATTGCTCTAGCTCTTAATATGTGAGCGATGCTTTATTTATTTCGCTTACTGTAGGAGTGATGCTTAAGCAGGGCTAAACGCAGAGAGCGGGAGGTTCGTCTCAGAGGTCAGGTGAAATACGCTGCTGGAAAAATTTTGCCTCGAAACTCTGTGATAATGGTGACAGAGAAAAGGTATTTTAAACTTACGTCTCGAAGATTCATGTGAAATGTTTACCTTACATCGCGAGAGTGTATCTAAAAATTTTAAGGGGTAATTCAATTTGCAGCACTTATTCAATACTACACTTTCGCCGCATTTGTATGATTAAAATTCTTATAATCAACTGCAGAGAGTGCAATGAAATCGACATATGTGAGAAGAATGAAATAATTATGAGCGACTTTGATGGTATGATGTGAAAAGTTACTTCTCTCAGACTGTGGGAAAATAAAACTGTAAATAATGAAGAGTACCACCATCAAATCCATTGTGGCTTCTCCAAAATTGAAAGTATATTGTGAGTGAAACTGAGTAAATTTTTACCCTGAATCATTTCTTGACGATTTTAAGTTAGAATTCTGGTTAATTGTGTAAGAAATAACAAATTTTCTTTGTTTAAATTAAGGCAATTTGAGTTTTTTCCGGACAGAATAACTACTCTTTTCATTCGAGGCGCTCGAAGGCGAGAGAGAGTCGCTTGAATAGAACCGATAGTGCCATCGGACTGGAGCGAAACTGGGCAGGAGGCAGGAGGCCTATTTTTTCGTGCGGGAAATACTGAAGAAAGTTGTGTGCGAGTTATACAAATCGTGGTCGCTCCACCGTTCCTTTATGAAGGGCTTAGTACAAATTTTGAAGGAGTTTTTCTAGGTTTGTGGTAATTATGAAGTTTAATTTATTTCGCTCTAATTTGTACGTTTGTAAATATAATGTAAGTATGCAAATATTAGTCCCTGATGCGAAAATTAAGAGCTGTTTCAGTGGTGAAAAAGTACCTCATAGAAAAAGAGGATTCTCGGTCCTCTCGGCCTGGTGCTGGCTTGGCGTCAGTGCAACGAAATGGATCCTCGTTTGATGCACTCACTGCTTGAATTTATCAACTGTAAATTCCAGTAAATATACGTATAACTCTGAAACGAAAAATAGACACCATTAGATTTAAAAAAACTATAAAATATTTCATAACTCTGTAGTGAAACAACTTTTTAGAATCTGAAAATTATTTGTCATAAGTTTGATGCATTTTGTAAGAATTGTTCGGATCTTTAGTACTACTAACCAGTCCTCTCTTTTATTTTTCAACTAAGTAATATTTGCTCTCTTTCTGAAACCTTACTAAGTGTATGTTACGATTGTATCTTATTAAACTGGAGTGCCTGCCTGCCTATACTTGAGGGCATCTAAAGTGTTTTATACACTGAAGATAGTGTATACACTGTATAATATTTTGTACGGTTTCTGGGTCTCTCTTTTTTTACTGAAAACTTGAGTGCATTGGTATCAAATTATGGCTTCCACAATTGCATAGGGTCGAGTCAATTTACGAGTATGTTAACCCGAAAGATAACCAATGATACAACTTTGAGCGTTTAAAAAATTTTTTTTTTAACTTTACACACAAAATTAACTTCAGTCTAATAGACATTATTTGGGCGTTAAGGGTTTGTGCGTTCGTTCGTCACGGTGCAAGTCTCTAGCTAATATTTGCTCATTTCTAACTATGCTGAAAAATACTAGGGTAAAATATTAATTATGTAATTCCTTTAAACAATATGTTAATGGCCTATGAATCAACTTATTATTAAATCTCGGTAATTGAAGTATAGATAATTTTCGTTACGTGCGTTACCGTGAACTTTTTCACGTTTCATTTGGTGTGAGAAAGAAGGTGTAGCAGCTTTCCGAATTTTGCATTTACCTCAACGTTGACACTGTTTCATTTCGACTATGCAAATCAAATGATTAAAACGAAAGAGAACATTAATGATAAAACGTTTAGTTGGAGTATCATTAGTATTCACGCGCGTTGTGGGTGTACATCAATGTTTTTACAAGACATTTCTTCTCTTAGTGGACGCAAAGGTTTTGTAGTGCTCGCCTACGCGCCTGCAAGCTCGCTCGGTTCGATTCAAGCGTCCTGCCATCACTGCGTCTCACTTCAAACGCTTCAGGAACCTTTGAGCCCGCTCTTTTCTGTCTCACAACATTTTGTGCGCAAACTACAGCATTTATCATTGCTTTACTGATCTCACACCGGTTAGGCATCAGATGTGTTAATTACTCCTAGATGAACTCTGACACGTATCGCAGTAGTACTGCGTTAGGCTTAGATGTCTTGAGGCTATTTGGTGCAATCCACAGTTTTCTAACAAGGCGCAGACAGGTGGTTGCTGTCCACGGGCATCTCTCGTCGGAATCTCTGGTCGCCAGTGGAGTGCC
>VOMN01088100.1:0-47602 GCA_014899125.1 Orchestia grillus
GAATTTTTCCGAAACCCAGTGGCTGAACCTATAACAATGCTACCGTACGAAAATAATAACATTTCTCAAATGTCATTATGTCTCAAATTAACATACATGAATGTGGTATTTGATGATGAACTTGAAATTTATAACATGAAGCATGCCAGGCCTGTTTGTTCCCTTAAAAATGGAAGAAATGCATAATATGTAATATATGTATTATAAGGAATATTAGAAAACAGCGAAACTCGAATGTAATTTTAAAAATATTTTTTGACGTCAAACATTCAATTGAAGAAAATTCACGACATAAGTAATTCAGATAAAAAAACATGCGAAACAATTTCAAATTAAATTATATATTCATACCAGACATGAGTTCAGTAACTAACCTACTAAATCCCGGCCCAAGAAAATTGTTCCTTTCACACTCTTTCATCGCAGACCTGCAAAATTCCGTCACGTGAACGGGGGTGCAACATCGTGTGCCTGGGCACCCGCTACGGCCTCAAATGTTGTTGGCAAAATTGTTGAGGTTGCCGGCGGGACTGTTGGAACAGGTGTCCCTCTCACCTGCTCGCTTCACGGTCATGGAGGAAGTACGGCACGGGAGAATATTTTGATGGCCACCGTATCTCACCATAATAAAATACCCGTAAAAATGACTCACTTCCGCCGGGGATTTGTTTAGGAAAACGCTGGGGATCAGACTGTATTAATTTTTAGTGCTACGCATTTTCTTTCCTGCACCGTGTGCGCGGAATTAATTATAAATTTTTATAAACAATTTCCATCGCCATCATTGCAATGGTAATTTTTTCTTAGCAGACATTGGTAATTAGTAAGAAACAATCCAAATAAGGTGTGTTTTTTCAATACTGTAATTAATAGATCTATGAACTATGCACAGAAACACCGAAGTTGCCATATTTTTACGAATGAATCAAAATTTGATTGCAAATTCGTTAGAAAAAGAAAAGTGATCCAACTGAAACTCATTGAAATGACCTCGGAATATTTGCCTCACGAGACACTTCCATGGAAACACTTATTACGTCTCATCGGACTCACGCGTTCGGAATCGAAAAGGTAAACGAACGACTGGCAGAAAAGAGAATTAGCAAATATCCTTATCAAAGTTATCAGTATTTAGATGGTGTTTGGGATTGTAGAATTCTGTCGCAATTTACCAGAAGATTTATCTTCTTTGTCCACGAACATTTTCCATTGTCCTCCGTTGTATTCAATTACATCGGTAGTTCTTATTGTTATTCCTTTGAATTAGTGCTAATTGCTTTGTAAATAGAGGGTGAGTCACAAAAGTGTCGAGATTTTCAAACACCTATTACTCAGGAAGTATTCATTCATGGTACCTCACGTTGATCTCATTTTAAACATTGATTTATTAACTTTTAAAATTTAAAAAAGATTTTTAACTGGGAATAAGTTAGGTACAGTTACACAAGAAGAAACTGGGTGATTTTTTTGTCCTCAGTGAGAGAAAATCCCTATGGTTTAATTCAAATCACAAGATATTTTTAATTTCAATTTGTACCTTTGTTCAAACTCAGTTCAACAGAGTGTGGTGGACGCAAGACCATGTCATGCCACATGGTCTTGCATCCATGCCACTCCATGCCACAGAAACACTTGCTTACGGAACCGCTTGAACAAAGGTTTTGGAGATCCCGCCATCGTGTCAGTGGAGTTGGGCAAGGGATGGAGTGGCCACCGTGCAGTCCCGATCTGACTCTCCGCGATTCTTTTTTTTCTTGGTAAAAAAATGATCTCTAAAAAAAATCTTCAATTGACTTGCTCGATTTATGTATGTGACCGTATCACCTTGAATGTTAAAGTACCTAAAATAACCCAGAAATTATTCAAAATCAACGTAAAAAATGAGAATACGGCGTTAAAAAGCCTTGAAAAAGAACGGTAGCCTCAGGTTGGATGAGAAACCTAACTATGCGCTGAAAAAGAAAACTGTTTTGATATTATTAAAAATAAACAATTCCTTTAAAAATTGGCAATACTTATTTTTCTTTATTGTTATATGTTCATTGGTATTTCAGCTAATAAACTTAGTGCTGACGCCGATAGCATCCACTCGTACAATGAGCGCAAAAAATTACAATTATGTATATCTTTTATGTTCAATTATGTAATTATGTATACCTTTTTGTATACCAATGCCCAAACGACTTCTGAGGACGAACACATCTTTCAACTGGTAATAGCAGACAAATCATTCTTTAAAGTGGAACCGAGCCGATGTCTCTACGATCAACACTTCCTGACTAATAAATATTTGAAAATCTGAACACATTTTTTGTGACTTACCCTGTATAGTTAATTGTTCTATAATAATTCCATTTCGCTAAGAAAATTCCATCATACATTATATCTTTAATCAAGTTGGAAAGAACCTGAGACTATAGTCAGCATTTTATTTTGCTTACGGAAACATACGAGATACTCCCATTCATTACTCAAACCTCGGGATACACAGCAGATCGAGCTTGCGACCGACAGCAAGTACTACAGCTCGAAATAAAGTCTCATGTAGTGACAAGAACTGCAGGGTAAAATAAAATCGAATGTACTAACCGGAATGACCCATGAACTGTTGAGTAAATCAAAATCGAATGAAGTAACAGGAACGAGCCAAGAACTGTAGAGTAAAAAAAATAGAATATAACAACGAGAACGAACCATAAACTACAGAATAAAACAGAATCGAGTGTAGCAGCAAGAACGAGCCAAATGCTGTAAGCCAAAACAAAATCGAATGTAGCAACGTGAATGAGCCAAGCGTAGCTGCTCATTCTCTGGCTTACATGTTATTGAAGTCCAAGTCTATTGTTGAAGAGATCTGTGGGAAACCGGTGTAACTACGTTCATTTTTTTTGCCTTTTGCCTCTCGGGGTTAGAGAAGGGAAGACGGTTTCTGATGTTTGTGTGGTCAGTGAGAACATCTATTTATTGCATCGAGAGTGTGCAAGTGTTTGACCTGCATTACACAGCACAGCTGTGCAGAGGCACTGCACCGAGCTCTGGTCTCGTACCTCCCTACACATGGCGCAACAACTGCTGGATTATCATATGGGAGTCAAAGTTTCTTGAGTTCTTAAAATCGAAAAAATCATTTTGGAGTTCAATTTTCGTATTGATATCTTGTTCGTGATGTTCTAAACTTTTTTGCGTGTTGTGCTTGTGTTCCTTGTTGTCAGTGAGCACGACATTATATAACGCTGTCAGTCCCTGCTGTGGAAGAATTTGAATTACTAAATCATGGTGTTTTTGTGATGGAGATACTCAGTTAGATGCATCTTGTTAGGTTCTTATCTGCTATGAAGCTTGTCCTGGGGCACCGTCTAGGATGGAAAACTCAGGAAAACCAACACGAGCTGTGACACTCGTGCATAACGCCAAATTTTTGAGAGACGAGGAGAGAGAAGCGATTTTATATTGAGTGAACTCGTGAGTCAAGATTAGCACAGCCATGCAAAATTGATTAAAAGATGGAATTATTTTAAAGGATAGCTTCTTCAAACGCAATTATTCGTTAAGCATGTCCAAAACGTAGATAAGGTTAATCAACCAGGTCATTTTCGCTTGTAGATAGAGTACTACAAAAAGGTGAATGCAAAAATTCAGTCAAACAGGCATGTAGTTTACACGCACTATTAATTCACTTTTCTGATTGTTTAGCCAATTTATTAGAATCAATATTCACAAAACTAGAATTATCCATTAAAAATGAACTATATACATAAATAAGTTAACTTGTTCAAAGTATATTTTGAACCCTTTCTATGAGTTAGTTTGAAGAATATAAGAATGCACGGTGTTTGAACCTTGTTACACAGGTCCCAGAACCTGTTGTAAAACAATATAGTGTAGAAAATAAATGTTAATATATTTCGTTGCCAGTCAAGCGATCGTGACGTTTTGTTTGAGAAACCTCTAAAGCAAAATAAGCCTACTTTAAATATAGTAGCGAGCTTCACCGGATGCTTATAATTCAGAACCTAAGTATGGAATTTGTCATTGGAAATTACCTTTTATTGATCATTATTCCCGAAAATTTGAGAGAAATATTCAAATGTTTGGACGAAATTTTTTTCCAGTCTAGCCTTCAAATATCAGGAGTAAGGCAGTACATACTTCACCGTGCAGATTAAGAGTTTAATTTTATTTCATCAAGGTGAATGCACGTTTTGTTTACCTTGAATATTTTAACCAATGAGACTTTCGTAGTTAATCATTTATTGAATTTGCAGTTTAATTTTTCCTTCGTTTATGAAGACTGGAGACTGATATCGTCAGCCAAGAGTATGAATTTGAAACAAAGCAAATTAAATAATGATATTAAGGGATATTAACAATAAAAGTAGTCCAAAGATAGGGCTTAGAGGATCTCAGAGTTAACATTAGAAGGCTAATGATAATAACAATTTACAACTTAACGTTCATGAATTGTCAGATAGGACTCAAATAATTTCTCTGAGAAACTCCTCTTACAAAGCAATAGGGTGTCACACAATCCTTCGCTGAAATGAAAAAGCGTGTGAAAGAAGACACAAAATTTTCAATCATGAATATTAAAGTAGAGATATTGGAGATGATTAAATTCATTTCAGACTAACTTTTTTATTTAAAAAAATATGCAGCAATAAACTTATGCTTAATACAAGGAAAAATTTTTGTGTCCAGTTATGTTACACTCGTTGCTGGTAGGGCAGAGAAAAGCCTATTTAAAATACATACATATATGATGATTTCAATCAAGTGTTCTCATCAATTTCAAAAATAGAGGCTACACTTTCAATTCCTAAGGAATAAGAAAAATGTTTCTGGAAGAAAAATTACTCATCGAAATGAATTTTGAAATTTAAATGCAAACATTATTTGAAAGATTTTATGAGAGTGATTTTAATTCACTTGACATGTTTTACGTTATAAAATTATTTACTACATAGTAGTTGTAGGGATAACTTTTCTAAAACTTGAAAGAAAGTTAAATTGTGGCGTGTACATTTTATTGTTTGACTTTCCTGTGCAAACATGTTTCTGACAGCCTTCAGTAGAATAATTACCGGTAAATATTCTTGAAGGTATTTATAAAAACGGATAGCATTTGTTGAAAAACATTCAACGAAAAGTATGGTTGAAAGAGAATAAAAATGCAGCGGATAGTTTTTGAATTCTGAATCATTTCATTCCGAGTTCCATTTTCCGTGGGACGCTCCGTGTCAGAGCTGTGACGTGTTTAATTAGCTCGTTACCCACAGGATCAATTATGTGAAGAGTTCAGTGGTTTGTTTTTCTTGATTTTGTATATTGCGATGCCAGGAAGCTCAGCGGCGTGATAATCATTTTTAGTTCGTTGATTGAATTTACTGTAAATGGGTGTTAGCGTGAACGATATTTAATTGGAGGCACGAGTGGATTGTTATCGATGGCGAATAAATTTTATTTCTTTAAATTAATTTATCGAGCTATCGTAATGTGATTATGTTGCGAATAATTTTCATTTGCAAATAAATTAGTTTAAGAGAGCTTTTCTGCGTCATAAATATTTACACACGAGGATCGAAGAACGGGGTAATGTACACATAATGTATACATAATTAAAGAACCCCTATGTTACAAGTGGATCAAAACATACCCGTCGCGACATATAAACAAAACAACGGGAGATTCTTGGCAAATCAACGTGCTCACGTGATATAAGGACGTCTTACTCCCTAAAATTCCTAGAACTAACATATTACGCATCTTATTAGAACGTGCTATCGCTAAAAATTATTACAGAATTTACGCTTGAAAAGGGTTCACTGCCGAAACAATAATTCAGTTTTATAGAAAAAATATACGTTACCCAGCTGTCAAAATACACCAAAATAACCAAGATTTCAAAAGCTACTAGGCTTTTCGACCCACAATGGGTTGCAAAGATGAATGCAGAATACAGGGGCCCTTGAAGCTCACGGTCGGGACTTAGGATGCGGGGAACGAGGTGGCTGAACATTGTAGATCACTGGCCTCTCCTCAACACAGAGTTTTGGAGCTTGGGCGAACGCTGCTCATTTTGTTACTTTTTAGGATTTCTCGCTTCGCAGGACGAGGACTCGGAGGTATTTGAGGTCTTCATCTTCTTATAACGGGTCATGGAGTTCGTCTTTATATAAGGATTGTTGAGGTGGTGCTTGTAATTAGAGTGAATAAAGAATCTCCTACCGCGCAAGCTGCCTGATCGAGTAACGTGGCTTTGCCCTCGCTTTATTGCTGCTGAGTGAAGACTGTTTTGGAAGCCGAGCATTTTAAGGTGTCATGCATTACTTAGTTAAGACGAGTGATAATACGCTGCGTGATAATAAATAAATGAGGTTTTGTTTGATTTCTTGTTATTTACCCATAAGTTCCAATACTCAAACCTTAAATCCTACTTGTGGTATTCGTAGAAGTCTATAAAAAACTGTCTTCATTACGAGTAACAATGTACATGTATATGAGTAGTGTGACTACAACCAGCATAAATTCTATGAAATCCTGTTTTGTTGCTCTAACGCAAAACAATTTTCTGCATATGACTAAATATAGTGCATTTAAATCAAATAAAAATTTACCAAGTTATTAAGATTCAAGCAGAGGGCACCGCTCATTGTGAAAATGTACATTACTTTTAGCTTGTGTTGCATACTTATGTACGAAGCGATATTGATTTCTTCGCGGAGTTCATGGTACGTGGACTGTACAGGCATCTTAACGTGATTAGCAAAACGTACGCTTGGTTTGTGTCCACAGACATCAGATTAAATCTAATCATCAACTGAAACTATGAAATAATTTTCCTTCAACCATTATCTGTACTTTAAATTCCGTTCATATAACTGAGTCTATTACTCGTGCTCGCAATTATTCTTCTGCTTTAGAAGTTCATTGAAGTGTAAAACACATTGCATTAAATTACTTCGAATGGAATATAAAGATAGAAGAAAAATTAAGAATACATATCCCGTGGAGCATAACATGCTGTCCTATCAGATCCATACTTTTCTCAATTAATTCCCTATTCTTTCTTTTTTCTTTCTTTCATTCTTGCTTTCTTTCTTCGAAAAATTGAGACTTCCTTTTCACATAACTCACGAAGAATATTATGAAAATCTTAGTGAAGCGAAAAAAGGAACGTTTTTCAAGAAAATTGATGCGCTGGTCATTTTTTTATTCAGTAATTCATACGGCAGAAATGGTTTTACGAATGAGAATAAAAATAAATTCAATCAATGTAGACTTTCTGTTTGCTTTTCGACCTCATGTCAAAATTAGTTATTTCAATCCACACCTTGAATTAGTCTATAAATATATTGAAAAGAAAAACACCGCCAAGCTTCCTTGGCTTGAACTGGTTAAAAGTTATCAAGGGTTAGCCTATGATGAGTAAGGCTGCATGGACACTGCCCTCAAATGCAGTGATGAGTCAAAATTCGTATGAAAAGCACGACTCGACGGACATCATCGGTAGCAGCGGCACGGGGGTAACAAGCTGTTGAGCAGCGCGATCTTTAAGTGAACCGCCGTCACTTCTAACTTGTTCGACAGGCTATTTATAATCATGTATAGTTTTGGATGCCCATGCTTTCGCCATTTTCGTCACTTTTTGACGAGGCGGAAAAGTTGGACAAGGTTTCTGGGGCTTTTAATTAACTGGGGCACGGAATGCGCCCTCTCAAACGACACGTTCCGACCGAAGACTGATGAGCGACACACGCCGTGTGTGTCGATGGCTGCCGTAAAATGCATCACTTTGTTAATGTAAACTTGATAGTGTGATAACGTGAAAATATTAAGGAACAACTGGATTTGAAACGATGTAAACCGTTGAGACCGAATTTTATGGAAATGATTCGTGCTATTTTTCAATAACATGGGCGAAATATGAACTGAATAGCTCGGAATAAGTTTTTTAACAAAATGATTGTAAATTTTCCTACTTATTCCATAACAAGGAGCACAATGGATAGACATCCTTAAGCTTACAGCTTTTCCTACTTGCCAACAGTATATGTATAAACTGTTCTGTCTAATTTTGAATTTACAGTTATAGTTTAATGCGCAAGAACTTATTTCCACGAATGACTTTTTATCGCAGATAAAACGCTTCTTGATAACGCTTCTTGAATGCTATTTTTGAAAGAATAGTTGACCAAACTCAACGTTGCTCTGATTGAACGTCTTTGAAATTACCTAATTTGCTGATGAATATTCGTCAGGAAAACATGCATGACCATTTTGACGATTGTACGACAACGTAACTATACATTTTCCTTGATAGCGATGGGGTGAGTGGCATATTCGGTATTGAAACGGCCTCTTACAAATTTCATATCTTGATCGATCGATTTTTAGACGTCCTACTCAGTTTTTATTTTATACTTAATTTCCTCATAAAATATAACTCTAACAACAGATCGAGTATGAATTTTAAAAAATCATTATCAGGAAAATTACTTACTTGGAGACAAATATGAAAAAGAAACGGTAATATTCTAATTCCCACTATACCTTATTTCTTTTAAATTTTTTAACATTCATTTGCTTTTAATTCGACTCATCGCATGTTTCACTCATTAACTATGATCTCCATGTGGTATTTTTCATACCAGTTTCACGCTCAGAAAGTCCGCCCTTCGCAAAACGCCTCCAAAAGAGATGCTCGGGAGCCCTTGTACAGTTTGCTCTGTCTTCGAAAAGCTCGCAGGTTGTATTGGTCTTAGGTTAGAAAGCTCCTATAATGGACAGCTGTTTGAGAAGTATAGTTTTTTATGTTGTAGCCTAATAAAATTAATTAGTAAAATGCATACAATTTCACTATGCGTGACGAGTTAGATCACTGACATGTCACGTATGTATTAGTATGTAAGGGGATGTACTGTAATTTATCAAACAAATTCAGTTTTAAAATATGATTCATTCGGTGACCCATGTTGTATAACAATGGTATTTGGCTATTAAATAATTTTCTACCGGAATAATCAACCAAGGTAAAAATAACTTTGTTCTATTTTGCTAAATATTTCCCTCAAAGGTTGTTTTCATCGAAAAAAGATTGGAAGGCAAATTGTTTTGACCATTGATCAGCCATTTCATTGATCTTCAAATCCAGTAAAAATTCTAGAATTTTTCAGTTCTAAAGTCATTATCGAAGATAAGTGACTAAGATTTTTTTAGCCTCCAAATTTCCGATCTTTTGTCAGAAATGACATGGAACCTCGTCGTTCTGAACAGAAAAAGTGCACTGAATTTACAGATATTTACGATGAGCTACCTCAAAAAATATCATCTATCTTACGCTCGTCTTTCTCATTTACAGAAAACTGTAAAGAGGTATTTTTAGTAAACGAATAATGATTCTCATTTTCTCGTGACAGTTTTCTAAATAAATTAGCTCGCCTTTAGTCCAAACTTCGCCATAATTCCACTACTATGAGCAGCCTGACGAACGAATCAAACTTCCATAAAATATGAGTGAACAATGCAAAGCCCAATCAAAGGATGCGATCGTTTCAACACAAAAAACGAGCTTCCCGATGACAACCTTTTCGTCTCACTACGACCGAAGCCGCACATTTCTGGTGCGCAAATGTATAAGCTCTGTCACTATTTCGCCCTACCCTCGTTTTATAGCAGAACATTATACGGCACGAGTTCTGGAACAAACAACTCGCATGCCATTGTATTGCATGGGGGTCACTCGTACCCCCACGTGAAGGCGTGTTGCCGCACTGTCCTCTTCAGCTACGTATGTTAATATTTTTGCTTCTGTTTCAAGCTCGGCATTTTCTCTCTTTAAGCTTATGTTATGCCCTATCACGCTATTTTTTCATCTAAAACATACGAGCCCTAAAGATATGTTGAATTTTGAGTACATGCAACATTTTCCTTCTTAAATTTTCATTTGTTCTAAGTTGAAATGGACACGAAGGGCCAAAACATGTACACAGCTTAACCGTCAGTATCTTCACATCGAACAAATTCGTTTTTTTAACACTATCTAGCAAGTTAACCTGAGAATTTTATTACTTTCACGTAATCCATTCCAGTTTAAATTTGAATGAAAAAAACAGGAACGTGTTTGTAAAGTTTGACAACTACGCTGCACTTGTTACGCTCTCCTAGGACGCAGTGCTGGTGACAGATCAGATCAGCGCTGAAACAAACGTCTCAGGTACAACGTTTCTGAATAATTTGTCTTGAGTTTTGAGAAGCTGCTGACAAATTCAGCTACAGATCTGCACGCGTAGGTCTTTCATAGTACGTGGAGGTGATGAAAAATTTCATTTTATACGGTTAGGCCACAGTAACCACAGCAAAGTGACTTGCACAATGTACAGGTACTTATAAGGGGCTTCTCGTTTCCTCATCAATGAAACGTTCTAAGACTAATTTCTTTTAACATCAAACTTTTATCGATTGGTGTTACATAGCGTTAAGAGAAAGGGAGAAGAGGAGCAATTCGCATAACATGTCCTGAATTCTCTGGGAATATGAAAAAAAACATGTGAGCGAAGAAACCAAAGCTGGCTATGCGTCTTATAAAAACTCATAAACAGCTTACAACCGCGGAAAATTCGACGCTGTTTCATTTCTTTTCATTTGAGGAAGCTGAATTTTTTCAAATGTAATCTCCTGACGAAAACGGATACTTTGTTGCGAATTTCTTGTAGTTGGCGGTCAAATTGGTTGAGAAAAACTAAATTGAGGCCCAAAACCGTAATTTGCCTTGACGCTAGGTACCAAATGTATTGACTTTTTGAGAACATGGTAATTGCACTACCATATTTAAATCGGACATCATTAAAATTTTGACTACATCAATCGTCAAGCGGCTGAAGTAGAGGAAGAAAGTAGGCTCTTTCAACTTTATTGTTCCACCTATAATATACTAATCCGAAAATCAAACTCTTATGCATCATGCGTAGATACGAAGGCAGACCTGCACAGTGCATCCCCTACGACGTTGGGTGACATCAACGGGAGTGAACATGTGACAACAGAAAAAAGAGAAGCCGCAGTCTGGTCGAGACCTGGAAATAATCTACTCGGGTGCGTACTTGACGAAGCTTGTTAGGTTTTGGAAAGGTAGCCAGCGTGTCGACGCCTTCTCAAGGGGATCCTTTTGTTCGACGTGTGAAGGAATCACAGGCAGATCTATCACAGGTACAAACCGAACAAAAAGCTCCGCTGCGTCAGGTAGGACGACCAAAAAAACCTTCTTGTCTGTGACAACGGCATCGAACTTCAATGACTCATTGTCCTTTTTCTTCCATTATTTGAGGCAACATTAATCTGGGTCTTCGTAAGACGTTAACCTGAGAATCAAATTTGAAGTCAGTTTTTAGAATGTATGTAGTGTATCATGTCATTGCATGCGGGTCTTCAAGAAACGTGAAATAATTTCGGAAGGGAAAGAATTTGTGTACGGTGAAGGCACTGGCCGTGCCAATTACACCGGCGGCAAACACCTCTCGAAACACTCTAGGTGACCTGAGCGGAAGGCGAATTTTGAGTCAAGGGTCGTACGTGTGCGATCAGGTTTCACTTTACAGACATTCTGTGGGCCTCAGCAAGCCCAAAACAAAGCTAAGCCTCAGAGTTCTGCACGTTCGAACACCTTTACGTAAGTGATTGACTGTAAGTCATTACCGGGGCTAAAGGAGATCACACAAATCCCGGAGAATGTCGGTTTTTATGAGCTCTTGTTCTGGTAAACGGTGGCGGTCTTGTCCAGACCTGGTCATTCTAAGACAAATTCATGCTTTGGCTAATTAATCCACAAAAAAGATGATTCAGATGAGATTGTGTTACGTATAAAGGAGATAATATTTTTAGGAGGGATTTGAGCCGGAGTTGCTGGGTAAATAGGCTTACCGGCAGATTATTCCGATCATAAAATAAAAAATTAGATCCAGTAGAGACAGAAGACGGGCTCGTCCTTGGTAGTATTGACCAAGAAGAAAAATGGGAAAATTTGTATAAAAATAGAGTCGTTCGCCGGGTAGGGCGTTAAATCGGTTCCAGAAAACAACAGATCTTTCCTGTTACAGTATTTGCTTCTTACAACCAGCAATATTTTTTGTGCTTTTTGATGTTTGCCCTAGTCAATACCGTTTTATTTGGACGACAACTCTAAAGCGGTTGTTTGCTGGAATGGATTTAGCGTTCCATACGGGGACAACTGTAGAGCGGTTGTTTGCTGGAACCGATTTAGCGTTCCATACGGGGGACAACTGTATCGAAAAGAAATAGAAAACGTAAATATTATTCAAAGATACTAGCTATACCAATAGTGTAAAATACGGCAGTTCACATCAAATAAACTCTTTTCTGTTAAGTTTCAATAAGCTCCAGTCGTGCTGTACTGAGATTGAATGAATTTGTTGTTTAATAAACAGTTCAAACTGCTCAGTTCATATTACATTTTTAGGTATGAGTTGAAATGAAAGAAACTCTATAAACATTCAATTTCGAAATCTAACAAAACAGCTCATAGAAAATGATGTAGAAAGTTTGCGGCCGTTTTGTAAAACTTTAGTGGCTTCAGCAGCCATAAGTCAAATGTAAACGGGTACCATTTCGTATCATAATAAAGCACGAGCAAGGCTCGTCTATGAACGAAATTCAAATTCGAGAAGCGCGTACCTCGTACTTCTATTAGCTGCGTATAATTTGTTCTGCAAAAAATGCACGATTATTTTATATCTTTATTCTTTGAAGAATACTCAGGAACCACATGCAGAACTGAGCGGCTTTTCATTACTAAGTTTTCGAAAATTTACAGTTTTAAAATACTACAAGTTGAAAGCTTGCAGGAAAATGTTATACGGTTTCTGATACTCAAAAAAGAGTTCTGGATTGTGTATATCTATGTGTATTTGTGCAGGAGACAACGCAAAATCCAAATCATCGGAAAAAATTTACCCAGTAAATTAACGGCTATAAACAATCACAGCGAACAACTTCTTGTCCGCAAAAAATTATATTTTGACTGTGCGGGAGCCTGATAGATTTGACGGTACTTTGACTTTGACCTCAGAGATACTACGCTAATAAGATACACAAAACGGGGCTTCGAAAGACATCATTTCACACATTCTGTCGAACGCCAACCTGACGATATCGAGTTTTCATTGTACGGTGCTATCTATTTCACCTCGATAGGTGACCCCTTCAGCCATTGACGTCAATGTCGAACGACACAGATAAACGTAGACAAGAATGTGCACATGTTGTACTATGGATCGCACAAACTTTTGAGGTAGAAATTGAGGTAAAAAAAATTATCATGCTAGTTGCATGTAATTTGACTGTTTTCAAAGTTGAGGAACATGTCACACCCACTGTGAGACTCGTGGCGCTCTAGCAGACATACTCAGACCCCAACAATCTTTTATACGAAAAGGTTTCGGGGGAGCATGAATAGTCTAATTATAGATAACGAAAGTGACGGCATGACAGCAAAAGTGACGTAAAATAGAGCAGAGTTTGACTTTACTCGTCCATGCTGAGGGCTGCTCTGGGAGTATCAGCGGGGTTTGTCATGACTAGGATGCGTACGACCCACAAAAACGGGATTTACGGTACCACTTTTATGCATTAGATGATATGTTTTATTTCTATACAGCATATTTACAATTTACGTGTGCAACAAGGAAAAAAATGTGCGGCCTTATAGATGCAAGTGCCTTTTTGCTGTAAATTTGGTGAATCAATCATCAATTCACAAAATTTAGCTTGAGCTAAATGCAGCCTTTCCTTTTTCGTTTAAATTAGGACGAAAAACTAGTTACCTGTTACAGTTTCATACGTACATGCACGAGTATTGATGTATGTATGCACGTATGCAACAAGACAGTATTCAGCTTTGCTTTTCACGAAAAGCTTGCACCACCCTTATGAAACGAGACCATATGAGCTTTTTGGGCCATATAGGGTTAATTCAATTTAATTTTTATGTGAGTATTCCCGAGTGCTGCGTGCAGTGCGTCGAAAACATGACCTAGCATGGGCAAAACTAAGCAGTGGCATATATGTTTTCAAATTCTTGCACCGAAAACTCCTGAGTGTGTAGTCCTTTTACTTGTGGATTTGAAGTAATAATATGAGTGCTTCGAGAGCATTTTCTGCAAGACGACTCAATTCTGTAAACTTAAAGAACATTTGCCACCTCGTTCAAGACTATGTATTTCTATAATTTCTAGAATGCTACGAAAAACCTGAGATAAAACGTCTTGCACTGTGTTTCAAAGCCTACACAAAGGAGAAGCAGACACATCCCCATCGATTGTTGGTATGAATTAATGGATTTTAGAATGGAGAAAGTTCAAAAACCGGTTTTCTCATGGGAGCGTTGGGATACTCTGGTATACGTAGCGTGCTTGAACTGATTTTATTGCGTTTTATTTCGGATTCCTCGAAGAGTAACAAAGGTGTATCTAGTGCTACTACCTTCGTAATTCATACAAACGCAAATTGGTAGATATGACTTCGTTGTTAAAAGCTAACGCTAGAAAGACAATTTATCCGACAATTCTGATACTGAATATGTCACGTAAACCTACGACGTAACTAACGTTAGCGTAAAAGAATTTAACAGTCTTATACCACCATCGAAGTAACATTCAATGTATGAAGCAGAATTGAACTCTGTTCGCGCGCACCGACTCACCAAGTTAAGCAGCAGTATTTCTGCCATGATAGGAATTTTTCATCTTCTGCGTCAACTAATCGCCCATGTAACGAGTCATTGAGAGCAATAACTCTGCTTTTATGATAATTTACGACGCAATAATTAACTGATAAAATCATCTATAAATGTGACGTGACTCCTCTACTTTAGAGACAGAAGTTTTGACGTCCTTATCTACCTTGCACAATTTGGCTTGAGTTGCGCACTGAGAAATGAGCGCCTAAGATCAGCAGGCTTCCTGTTGATAATATTAGGCCTGAAATACAGTAACGTGATCTTGTTTCTGGATTAAATATGTGCATGATGTGCACAGATGTGCAAAGGAAAGATGTTACATCACCGAGAGAAGATGTTATATGATTAAAAAGAAGACGTTATATCTGCAAGAGAAGATGTTACATGATTAAAGAGAATACGTTACATCTGTAAGTGAAGATGTTACATGATTAGAAAGAATACGTTACATCTGTAAGAGAAGATGTTACATGATTAAAGGCAAGACAAAACATCTGCAATAGTAGATGTTACAGGATTGAAGAGAAAACGCTATACCTGTAAGAAAAAGTGTTATTAAACGTCTTACCCCCTATTAACTATGCACTTTCTTTCACGTTTCAAATTCCCGAAAGCCACTCTGTTGCAAGGGGAAAATGTCTGGTAAGAAATTGATGACTTTCTAGTGGTCTCACAGCTGCAGAGGTAAATCATGTCATTAAAAGTTTGCGAATCTCTCTCCGGCTTTCACCTACGACGAAAATCGTACAATTAGAGACCCACAATTGTATTTAGCTGCTCACCAACGGTCTACGTACTGGTAGGATTACGCGTGATTGTACACGACTATAGGCTTGATGTATTATGTCGGTCACAACCGGTAGCGAAAAAGAGATATTTCCACAACCTTAATGGTCTCGAGCATCAAATGTCATCGAAGAAGATTCTCGATTAACATAGGCTAATTGTTCTTACATGGAATTAAATTTTTACAAGAAACATTCTTCCATTATTTCCATTTTTTAATCATCGTTCGTTTATGAAAATAATTAAATATTTTGTGATGATTGTGCATTTGGAGGAATATGTTTGCTTTGTGGACAAAATCCAAACTTGTTACTTCAGTAGTCAGATATTTTTATGTCTTCAACAGAGGTCGTATAAAACCTTCCTTATTTTTATACCTGCAGTTGAGACGAGAACTGAGAGCCTCAAAAATGAATGCTGGGAGTCAAAGCAGATAAGGTGTGTCGAGGGCAACGATAAATGGCCATATTGGCTGGGCTTGAACCCTTTTATGACAAGAAGTTAACGCTTGTTATCTACCGAGTAGCTGAGAATCGTTGTCATTAAGTAAGTACTTTAGAGATAACGGAGTTACTCAGAGGAAAGTTCAGTCGTTGGTCGACGTAGAATAAGTAAATCTATCAGGCCCAAAAGAACCTAGGACACTCTTAGAAAACCGAGTGAAAATAATTGCGATAGGTCAGGAATTAAGAATTCGTTTCGGCGAAGTTTAAAGAGAAATCGAGCTATTTCTCAAAAGAGCTACGCTAGCAGTCTGCCCCCTATCTGCCTCAACGCATGTCGATTACCTATTCATGACTATTGTGCAAGAGTAACAGTTGAAGAAAACATACTGCAATGAAATCGTAATTCAATTTCTACTCATAAAATTAAGTTGGGTGTGTTGGAAACATAAAATTATTCATTTTATTTTAATTTTCAGTAACGTCATCACACGTAAACGTTATGATTCGTTCAAAATAGACACGAACTTGTCATACATTATGAAAAGAGTGTTATACTATTGCATTCTCTTGCTCGTTTGCATTTCAGTTAAATCTTCGAAAGGCTAAGATCAGCATGTAAGTTTTAACTGTAATACGCAGCCCAGGAGCTCCAAGATGTTCCACCAGACAATCTAATTTAAGAGGCAGACCGAGAAGCAAAATAAGCTCCTTACGAGTCCAGGATTAAGGGAGCGCTGCAGGGATTGTTTTACCCTAAGTTCATGGCACTGACTGTAAGGCTTGGCCACCAATAAAACCTGAATGTCATTTCTTATGGCGAGAAGAAAGACTTTCACATCTCCGAGAAACTTTTTTAGCGGTCGTAGGGTAAACGTCGGAAAAACTCAAGTAAACTGAGTCTTTTTTTTTAAGATTGGTTTAATTTCCGTAGTGAGAACAACAAAATAATTATTTTTTCACTTAAATTAATTTACTGTTCTTCTATTCTAGTGACTGGATCTAAAAGAAGCTTTATTAGTTACTTACTGACAGCACTGCAATTCGAACTCCAACGATTGCTTTGTTGATGCAAGCTTTTCCATAACAGCTTGCATTGATTTCGCTCGTGCATGCGTATAGCACTTAACGTATTGTTTGCCGTATAAAAGAAAACATAAGTGATTTTCAATCAAGAAATCAAGTCCACGACACAAAGTTAGGGTCGATGCATTAAACAAACTGTCTGCGTGAAAGTGAAAGGACAAAGATAAAGACAGCATTGTAATAGTTCACAAGGTAGAGATGAGGTCCGTCAGAGTAACCGCGGAAGTTCCGTCGTCCAGGCGCGGGTGGCCACCGATAAACAGCATTCCGGACGCAGACTAATCGTCTCTGATTGTCCGGGACTAAAAGCCCCCGTAGACTGAGGAATATTTACCGCACTAAATTGACTTGGCTTGACCTGATGCGCAGATAAGCTTGCTGCTTAATAATCTTGCTGAGTCACTGCGTTAGGGTCTGATGGATGAATTTGGCGACGTGCTGATACCATCAACATTTTGCGCTTCGCTCTCTCCAGTCATGTTTCCAAGAGAACATGAGTAGTTCACTTTCCCAACTGGTAAAAATTATTCACGAAAAACTGTTTTGGTTGTTAAGCTTAAAGCTAATCGTAGGATGCAGCTTCAGCGTGAAATGGGTTATTTGACTATGGTTGAGGCAAAATTCATCCATACCATGAAGCCTTGGATCCAACGAATTTCATCGTTGTTTTCAGACAAATAAAGTGGAATTTTTACTGAAGCCGGTAGTGCAGCCTCCCAGACTCGTCCATGCCGCAGGATGCGTGTTGGTGCAGTCCGTGAAATATGCTTAAATTTTGCGCCGGTGCTACGTTTCCCATAAAAAACATTGTATATCATTTCAATCTAAAGACAATTTTATACGTTATTTTACTCACGTAGATGGATGATGCATAAATCCCTATAGCATAAAAGCAAATTA
Source organism: Orchestia grillus (assembly GCA_014899125.1). Classification (NCBI taxonomy): domain Eukaryota; kingdom Metazoa; phylum Arthropoda; class Malacostraca; order Amphipoda; family Talitridae; genus Orchestia; species Orchestia grillus. Next base: position 17,965 of record VOMN01088100.1, read on the forward strand.
ACTAGTTGCTTAAAATACTTTCTATGTATGTACTTACAATACGTAATTCAAACGAGCATTTTATAAAGCGTAGTTGACGGTAGAGTATAGCGTAGCCATGGAATCATTGAACAAAAGCATCACTGACGCGCCATCTATTTAAAGAGTAGTCATTGGAACCTATGAACTAAAACCTTACTTTCGACGTATGTGGTCGCTAAATATTTCATTTTGGATCATGTGCAGATAAACTGAAACATGCAAAGCGGAGGACGTCCTCCACGGCCGCAACAGATGCGAACCCTGCTCTCTCAGGGGGCTGGCTGAAATGTAGTGCTACTGCACTCTCTCTTCTGATGAAATCGAGAATCACATGAAAATCAACCACTCGTTGCTCCGCATATGAGACGCATTCGACTACTTCATTATTCGACTTTGACCTTCGGTATAGAAGAAAACTATTTAGCCCGAGGAAAGACGATCGCATCAAATTACATAGCAGGCATCGTGAATACAGGATGAAACCCGTCCAGGAATTCTGTCAGTCCGAGTTCAACAACTTTGAACAATTATCAACTTACTTTTTTATCACTTTTTTTAATTCAACACACAACACTATTCCTGACTCCAGCCTTACACTTTTTTCTGTCCCCAATTCGACCCTCGAACAAAAATAACCTCTGAAAATTTTAACCTAAAGTACTCTTGAAATTTTCACATGAAGCCTGAGACCCATTAGAGTTTCGTGTAGGTGGTCAATTCCACATGTCCTCCCAAGGAATAATATTTACATTGTTACTATGATATTCTGACTGAAAATGTGTTTACGTTTAGGTTTTGATTATGCAAAACTGGTCCCTTTTCTTTTCCAGTATATTATTTCATTTTGCTCAAATGGAAGTTGTTCATCCAAAAATAAATTTACTGTATAAATTCACATAAGTCATGTATTTGAGAGGAAGTGAATGGTGCTACACCTTTAACTTTAGAAAAATTTAACCTAGTTTTTCAGAACATTGCAAAACTTCAGAATAAGGAATGCCAACTTAACAAATTATCTTAGAACCTATGGAAAGCATGTTCGAAATAGTTATAGGAAAGAAACTAATATACTTAAAAAACCCACTAGCAAAACACAGCACGAGGGCATGTGAAGAAAATAATACAGGCGATCTTCAACATATGGCGTACATGTTTTAAGCACCATTTAAATCGGGCTATAATTTTCAGGTCAACATATCCGAAATACATGTTCTTGACGCAAGGGCACACATTTCGAATGCCGGAAACAAAAAACTATGAACAAAAATAAAGGTTACTTGATATATAAGCGAGTCTGATGTGGAGGATCGCTTGCGCCTCACGACGGCCGCGACAATGGAGATCTCGTGGAGGCGACTTGGTCTGCGTGGGTAGGCGAGCAGGTGGTTGGGTCGTAGCTGTCACGGCGCGGCATGTCAGCAGTATTGATTTTTGGACACGTAATCCTAACGTGAGGTACGCCGAGAAATGGGAATTGTGTAGCAGGTTTCATTCGAAAGTTACGTTACGAATCACGGGGTTTTAACTGCAGAATGATTTCAAAGCGAACGGGTCAAACGAAAGAAGAGGAATAGCTGTTGTGTATAACAAAGTGAAAGTTTTTGACTTATGTAACTATTTCTTTATACTTCTTTTCCAAACTCGAACAACGGTCACGTAAATCGACTTAATTACAGATGAATTTGTGTCAATTTCAATCTCATAGACCAAACATCTTATTATTGTACACTCAAAATAAACAGAAGTATATCCTATTCTACAGACATAATGTAGAAGAAACGGCGGGGCAAAGAGGCATCATGACTCACTTCCAGAGCTCCATTAGCGTGGGAAACACTCGAGCCACTGGGAAGAGAGGTAGAAAAGAAGAATGGAAAAGAAACAGACCCAAGGACCATGATGAACAAGTAGGCTGAGCAGGTGGGGAGTTGTGTGTTAGTGTACAGCTTGGCCTGGAAAGGGTGGTGGCCCTCCGCTTGTACTAGGCCACGCACACTCTTCGCCTTTGTTCAGCAAACTTAGAGAACCAGACTCCTGTAAACAAGGGACCAGCCTTGACGCTTTAATTGTCATCGATTTAGGTAGCGCTGCCACTCCAACACAAACAAACAAGATGTCCTGCATGGGTGTGACACGAGCGTTCTCTCCTTACTCGAGGTGGCAAAATCAACGTCTGTTTTCGAGGTCACGAAGAATCATTCGAGTTTTATACGTTCATCCATTAAGATATAATTAAGCAGAGAAGCCATAAATTTTAAAATATGTTTAGTCAGAGAGTTTTTATGACACACGCAGGCAAATCCAATGAATGCTTACAGTTTGAAATGCATAGCTCAAAACATGCAAAAAGAGTAAATCAAGATGAAGTTTTGAAAGAAACGAGTCTGATATCAAAAAATGTCATGATATACATGCCGGTAGTGCAGCTAAAGTGAAAAAGGAATACATTATGAACCTGTCGCAAAGAATTGATCAATGTACTTTTCTACTACACAGACATCAATCGTTTCAAAAATATTTTTATCGCTTTGTTAAAGCCGAGGAACTCGCTCGTATATGTTTTGCATAGACACTCGTTGGCTCTTTCACACGCCGTAGTTAATGAAGACGGACGAGCTTTTGATGCTATATGATCCATCTACTTATTGAAAGGCGATTAAGCAACAGGCTTTTGAATAGCCGAATGCCGATGCCCACTTCTTCATATTTGCCTATTCAGTTAGCCGTTCAAATGAAGGGTGTTGGTAAACGAGTTAAGAGGAGTTTGAGTGGCCATAAAAAGTCAAATATCTCTCACTGATAAATCTAGGACGCTTTCATTGAGTTTCAAGTATAAGATTGAAGAATTAAAATCTGAATGTGAAAATTACCAGAGAACTCTTCTTTCACAAAGTGTACGTTAAAGTCGTAAATCTAATCTGTTTTAAATATTTTCATAAATGTTTGAGATGTGATACTTTCATCACTTTCACAGACACTACATTGATTTTGCACTTTCTCATGTGTAATTGGATTGGCAGTCAATTCAATGAAACTGGAGCCTTTCTTATTCCAGTTCCGTTGATATTTCAGTGAAAACTAATTTATAAATGAAAATTATTCATTTTAATTTCTTGCTCTTGCGGTCTGCCATCAGGCCACCGAGATACTCTGAGGTCAAAATCCTATCCAAGCATTCATGAGGTATACTCTGTGAAAAATACGTTGTTAAATTTGGGTTACATTACTCAAAATTTCAGGAACACAGCAATTCTGCTGCACCCGCAAAACAAGTTGTAAACAGCCTGCGTCAGTTTCGTTGGCGTATATTCGGGGGAAAAAAAATTACCGTAAAAGTGAAAAGCCTCGTGGATTGCACTCGAAGGGTATTCGTACCCGGCTAAATGTGCAGCTTGTGGGGTAAATAGAAGGTCATTGCTCGTGGATTACTCAAATAAGCCTTGCTTTGTGCCAGGACGTATATAATATAAATGACACGAATTTGCAGGAATTTCACAGCCAATATATTGACATGATGATAAGCTTACAAAATAGTATGTACTTGATTTTTCCTTCTATTTGCAAGGGAAGTCGTCCTTGAGAAAAACGAGAAAATTCACTTATTTTTGTGTTGCTCTAGCTTCCCGAAGCAGTATTGAATTTCTGAACGAGTTAGATTCCTGTGCTCAATTTTACTTCACCTGGGCAATGTATTTGTACAGAGGTTTACTCTACGAGTGCGAAAACCTGGAAAATACTAAGTTCGATGCTCATACGCACAGCTTATTTCATTTAACTTTTCTGTTTGAAACAGTACCCTCGGTATTCTATTTACCTCGTATTCACGGATCCACTTTAAGCCCACTGACTTTGAGCGAATTAAAAGTAGTTCAGTAGTTTTCAAGCTACATTCGAATTATGAAATAAATATAATTAACAGACTCCGTTAATAAAAGAGAAGGTTTTTCATCTCCCTCTACCGCAGGTCCTCACACAAACGTAGGATAGGTCAGGTATGTCATCCGACCACCGCCCCAGCACTCCCCAATGCCCACACTACAGCACCAAGAGCTTGTGTGAACAGGTCGACAACTCGCACAAAGAAGAAGTGAAACATGGGCCCATAATTAACAATGAAGTTGATCCATTTCAATGGGGCTCATGCTCATGGTTGAGTGCTTCTCCTGGTCATTATTTTGACGGATGATGGAGCGGAATGATAGAGACCAGCTCATCAGCCGAGTGATGGCTGAACTGGGCAGGAAATACGACAGCGGGTGAAAAAATCTAAAGACAATGACTTCAAGGGTAACCCACAAGTACTTACTGATCGCATGTACGCACTAGTCTTATAGGTGTGATATTTTATACTAAAAGAGCGTAAAATGGACGTACCACGGTAAGGCACTGAGAGCAATGCGCGCGTACGAAGTAAAGGAGAAATTAGAAAGGAGAAATTTGATATAAAAAAATAGTTTCAGCTCTTGAGCTGCTATGCAGGTGTCTCTATTTTGAAATGATACTGTAGCATATTGATGGATTCTGAAGTCCGTGTGCTGTTCACTGAAATCAACTGGAGAAAATCATGTAAGAACTCAACATCCTCAGTAATGTGCAAGCCAGACGGTATGAAACGGAAGTAAATGCTGTCTAAACTATCTTTCAATTACGAAGAATTCAGAGAATAATGTGTCGTAAGGAAGATAAGTATGCCTTGACCGTCGCTCAATAAATTAACAGGGCGACCAGTCACACTAAAGTACTACTTTACGAAGAGGTGAACCAATGCTTCCTAATCTACTTACACGAGACATTGATTTCTCCCATTGGATTATTCACTATAAATAGCGGCAAAATTTTCGACTACTATGATGACGTCACGATTTCTATGAGCCTGCTCATAGAAATCGTGACAGATTTAGGAGGCAACAGATGAGCTCAGTCTTTCCGGCTGTTCTGAGTTTCAGGGTACGATTAGCGATCGAACAACTTGTACAGGCATCTTCATTTTCAACCTTCTGTGTGAGGGTATTTGAAACTACACAGAAAGGATCAAATGTGGCGTGTGCATAGTTTGCAGCCGAAAAAATAGTTTTTTGTTGTATTTTGAGATTACTACGCGTTACGATGCTCTCAAACTTTCCTCAGACTCGGCATGTATGAATGAAAAAAGAATTGCAGAAAATAACGAGGTATTATGATGGCACGAAAATACGAGGGAGCTCAGAATGCAGTTGAAACTTATGTAATAAGTACAGGTGACATGGGGGTCACAATTGAAGTATTTTTGAAATTTTTCATTAGCTCAGCTAGTTAAATTCAAATGAGTAATTGAACTAATGTCCTTCACAAATAATTTAACTATTCATTGATAATTAAACCTCAGCAAAGATTAGCAATCGTAACACACATACAATGACCATGTAATCAGAGAAGCGACCTAATGTTGCGGTATTGTTAGTAGCAAAATAAACAGAAAGCACATGGAAAATAGCATGAAAGAAGCGTACTATAACGCAACGCAGTGTGTACTGTGTGGCATGTGACGCATAAACAACAGAATGTTATGTTGAATTGCACTGGGCTTTCTACAGTGTGTTGTACCATAGCTTCAAGTCAGGAGTACCGTGCTAATATCGCGCAAATTATTTCACGATGCGTTTTTTCAATGTACTTATTGTAATAATCGTAATTTTTAAAATATTCTGCTCCGATGTACCATAGGTGATAGGACTTGATGATTATTTTTTGGGGTCATAAACAAATGGACGTTTGAAGAACGAGAAAATGTGTTCAGGACATCCTTGCGTCCCTGCGCATGAATAAAGAAATTATCAACGGAACCATTTTACAGCTACGGAATGAACGTAATTGATGCCTCAACTAAACAGTGTTACGGAATAATTAGTAGTTCAGTTATGCCACCAGAATTCACTTATTATTGCATAAAGTTTATCCCTCATTGAATTTCATGGATTTTTTCAAACATAGTTGTTAGTCGGTCGTTTGTGGCAGAAATAAAATTCAAAATAAATGTATAGCCTTTTTATTGAAATAAGTGCGATTCGGCAAACGGTACGGCTGCAAGTTAGGAAGCACCAAAAACCTGAATTGAAAAATATATTAGTTTTATATCACTTTAATACTGCGTAAAGAAGCAATTTCAGTAGAGAAATATAGAGGTACTGTATAATCAATAAATCATCTATTGCCATTACCATCTGTTACCATCGTTCTTATTCCTACCATTAGCATCAAATGTGCATAAAAATGTACGCTACGCATTCATGGATCAAGAGACTGGGGTCACTGATACCCGGTAAAGACATTCAACAAGTCTTGGAATAACGGAGAGTCGTCAGCACTTCAAGAGACGGTTTTTGATCAATCCGTGACTACCTTTCATCATATTGCAAAGTGATTCTCTTAAGCATTCATTACTTGGTAACACGAGTGTGACCAGAGTTAGGGAGACCGTTTAAACAGACTCCGTTGCTGGTCCACCTCGACAACGGCTGCTCACGCAGGGAGATCAATGGAGTAGCACAGCACCACCTGCACACCAACACTCTCCCCTGTCACCACTGGCGTGGGAACATATCTAGTAGGTGAGATGACTGTAGTTGCCCTGCCTACTGTTGTACATAGGAACATAACTAGTAGCTGAGGTAACTGTAGTTGCCATGCCTTCTGTCATGGGAACATAACTAGTAGGTGACGTGGCTGTAGTTGTCCTGCCTACTGTTGTAGGAACATAACTAGTAGCTGAGGTAACTGTAGTTGCCATGCCTTCTGTCTTGGGAACATATCTAGTAGACTAGTAGGTGAGATGACTGTAGTTGCCATGCCTACTGTTGTAGGAACATAACTGGTAGGTGAGGTAACTGTAGTTGCCTTGCCTTCTGTCTTGGGAACATATCTAGTAGACTAGTAGGTGAGATGACTGTAGTTGCCATGCCTTCTGTCATGGGAGCAGAACTAGTAGGTGAGGTCGCTGTAGTTGCCATGCCTCCTATTATGGGAACATAACTAGTAGGTGAGGTGACTGTAGTTATCCTGTTACTGTCGTGGGAATAACATTAGTAGGTGAGGTGACTGTATAGTTATCCTGTTACTGTCGTGGAAATAAAACTAGTAGGTGAGGTGACTGTAATTATCCTGTTACTGACGTGGGAATAAAACTAGTAGGTGAAGTCACTGTAGTTTGCGGTGACGAAATGTTGTAGTTGAGAGGTGTTACTTCACTGAATACCATTACTCAATCTACGATAGAAAAAAGTTCAGCCTGTGTACCTTTCTATTCACATAATAATTAAACTCTGACCATCTTGCTTGTTATCGTGTACGCAGATTGGGCAGGAATTCAGATCCTATCTCTTAGTAATTAAGTGAGTGTTTTGCCATTGTATCATGGTTACGGTTTATTGGGGCTGAAGTGAGTGAATTATTTTCGTTGGATTTGAATATGTGAAAGGAAATCCCGCTAGCTATACATATACTAATTCACAGTTGTTGCTTGCTTGGTCGGTCAGTCTGTCACGCTCACAAAGATTTAGATAGGATAAAATTCCCGGATGCGTATTCCTAAACTAATAGTGAGACTGTCAGATAAGGCAGTCCGTATCAATGGTACAAAAAATAACATTATTTCACGTCAGAGTTACCGTAAACAAGAGGGCATCTTAAGAATTTAACATCGTTTGTCCCGCCATTTTAGCGGGACCCGTCTACATCTAGAAAAGAATCACCAGATTTTCAAACGGGACTATAAAATTGTGACCCAATGGGTTATGGGTGGTCTAGGATGTGAAAAAATTTTTTTTTCTTGAAGTACAAGGCTGCCAACTTACGGAACTCCGATTTAGCGTTTTTCCCTCACACGGGCACACTTCTAAGAAAGTTTATATTCCTGTCTATATGAATTTAATACTTGATATATTTCACCACCACTAATTTAAGTTTAAATTTTTCGAATCGCTCAACTGTTGCTTAAAATATGTGTGAAAAAATGGCATGCATTACTTGAAGGATGTCCAAAGAGAAAAAAATCGTTGTATCATAATACTATGCCAAAATACCTAGGAGAGTAGCGACGCAACGCCTGGAGTTAAAATATTCGTATCATGACGCTAGCACTGCGTTCTTGAAAATGCCTCAACAACTATTCATAACAGGGTTATTAAATTTACGAATACATTTAACAATATGGATGAGAAAAAACACACAAAATTCCATTATGAGGCCATGCATCAGAAAATTTACCGTGAATTTGGTGAAGGGTCCATATTGCAATGGAGTTACTGTGCAGCGTCTGGTGCTGGCACGCTTCACCGTCTGGGAGGAACTATAAGAAAACATCATAAGAAGATCCTCAAGGAATACTTAAAAAAAAGATGTTCGTAACCTTAGACTCGGGCGAAGACGATGGTTCCACTGTGACGGGGACACGAAGCACAAGGCCAAAGTGATGACTAAATGATTGAATGGAAACGTTGATGTTTTACAAGGACCATCACAGTCAACAGGCTTCCATCCAGTCGGAAATTGGCGCCGAGAGCTCAGGGTTAGCGATGGTGCAAGACGTCAAAAAATGTCAGCGAACTAGGAACGATCTACAAAAAAGAATGGACCCAAATTCCTCTTGGCATTTGAATGAACTCTGTAAAAAATTACAAGCATTTGACGAATGTTGATAGGCAGAAGAGGCATACAACTGATAATTATTAGCCGTGAAAATCTTTCCTGCATGAATACTTTTTGACTCCTTGTTTTTCTAATAAAGTTTTTGAATTGTTTATTGTTTCGTACACAAATCTGAAACTAATGTGCCTTTTCTCACGTAGATCTTCAAAATGATATACAAAGTCATAACAATCCTTCATTGTTTAGTATGCAAATCCAAAATTAGTGTGCCCTTTCTTATGTGTATATTTTTGAATGCATGTGCAAGTTCCATTCCCTCGCAATAGAGTTTTTTGGTGCGTTAAATTGAGTGCAGCTCTGACGTCAGGACACGAATACTTTTCGCAGGCTCCGTACACAGACACACACACAGACACACACGGAGGTGGAAAGTGAGTCATATCCTCTCGGAAGAGAGGAAGTGTCCCCGAATGTACGAAGCCATTAATTATAACATCTGCTCTTGCGTCACTTATAAAGAGAGGTCAATTCAAGCGTTCCAACAACTGGCTAGCATGCGTGAAAAATGAGCTCATGTTAATTTTTAAGAGGGATGAAGTTGGGTTTCCGTGCACTATTGAATGCGCTAATATGCTGGGGGCTTCCAGCCCTCGAGTGTTAGGCCTGTAATTTACAAGTACGATCAGGCTTAGGCCTACGAGTGAACAACTCAAGAATTATAAACTTTTTGACTTTAACACTTTAATGCATTAATTAGGCCACATGCGAAGAAAGTCCAATATCGGGTCCCCAACCCTCCAGCTTTTTGCAACGGCGTTTAGAGACCAGAATTTAGGTGGTCGAAGAAATGAGTCCAGTTTTAACTGAGGGTGAATTTTTCGCATCAATAAACGAATGTCTAAAACCAAATGGCCACTGCGAAAGTTTGAAGATAAGTATAGCCCTCGCTATAAATGCACCGTTGCTGTCAGGTTCTTTCGCTTTACATCGTGTTTTTGCTGAGCGATATGCTACGGCTCAAAAGTTGACGTCCATGTGTGTAATCGCGATGTTTTTATGATATATTTCAATAGTATCCATTCCGTATATCGCATTGAGCATTTTAATAGAAAGATGCGGTGTGTCAGGCCTTGCTACATTTATTCTGGTGTACCAATTACGTTCCAAGCTCTGTAGAATGATGTAGTGCGTCAACTGGGTCTAATCTTGAACATGTCATAATATTCATTGGTATTTTCCGATCTATGAGAAAGATATAAATATCAAAATAGAGATGAGGCTTTGTTTCAGCGTCTACGATATCTTTCCATTCTGTAGACACAATTCCTTCCACTACCTAGCTCTGGCCGATCGTTAAGCCAGTATTATAGAGGGAATCGAACTCTGCTCTAAAGTAAGTCAATGAACAATTCAATAAGAATGTCACCTGTACAATCCAGTTGGCCGATGAAATGAATGAACGTGTGGACGCAGTTTAACATAACTGAGCTCAAAAAGCAAAATTATATCATTTATATTGTTTGAACACAGAAATAAAACCAGCAATATTCATCTGTAGCCGGCCATAAACCAGAAGAACAACCATGAGACAGTTTCCTCAGTTTTCCTTATTTAAAGTGGAAATTTAACCTTACGACTTCCCAGGATATCCCCTGGGTTGACAGCAAGTTCTCCCTTTTCCATACTTTGGCCCACGGGCGGAGGAAATAAAGAGGGCTATTTCAACTTTCTCAGACGCCACTTTTCAGGAACAGATTTTAAAGTCATTTTGGAAACCGGATTCAATTATTTTCTTCGTTTTAAAGATGAGTTACCATCTGCGACACAGGCTTCCCTGATTTGTAAATTTTGCTGTTCACAATGTGGTAGGAGGTATGGCATGAATAATTTCTTGCCTTCTATTGCTTTCGTTTATCAGAGAACACCCTCGCAAATACAATGCCACTTTTAATTTGACCAATTTTAAGATCTTGTGGGAAACTACAATCTCCTTTGGAACTAATATTGTTCGAATCGTTGTACATTTTCAAACAAAAACAGGTTTTGAATAACCATCTCAGTTCATGCCCACGTTGACCTCAGTCAGTAGATTATACTTTTAATTCGTTACAATTTTTCAGTAATACTAATGCAGCATCTTTTTTGATGCGATAAATTTCAAAGCTATTACCGAACACCACCTCCATGCGCGATACCATATCGTCCTGACTATGATTGAGCTCATTCATTTTGGCACTGATATTATCTTCGGGCCTAAATTATGTCAAATAGGAGAAACATTTTTAAATGTACTATATTGAAGATGCGTGCAATTCTGCTTGAAAAATCGCCTGACAATCAGTACTTATACAGAAATGAGCGCGATTTATCATTTCCGTAGCGGCGTGTGCCTTGAAATTACGCAATCGCATAACTAAAGGACAATATTTTTCATTATGAAGTATGTTTAACGCATTATTTCACCGTGACTTTACCTCTTCCTCTTAATTAAACGGGATGCCCCACAACTGCAGTATTATCATCCCGTACAACTACAATATTTTGAGTATTATCATTAGTTTTTGACATGAAATTTTTTCTTGAATTTTATAAGATATTTTCTCCCGCGACATTTTCCTAACCTCGTCAAGATTTAAACCTCCATGGGAAAGTATGCACATCTATTCAGCTGCTCTTGGTAAAAAATTAAAATTATTTTCGTTCTCATTGACTACATTAGAGTTAAACACCTTCCGACAAAGTAACTACTTAGATAGAGTTGAAATTACTCAAAAGAATTTCGATAAAGAATATGAAACCAGCATTGTAATTTTTTATTTTGACTAGGATACGCCCATGTCGGCTTTGAACTGAATATATTCATTCATAGGTGTCTGGTAGGACAAAAGTTTTTAGAAGAAAATTCTGAGTAAATCTTCAACGCATAGATTTGTATGCATATATTGCATTAGTATAGGAACTCAAGTCTCATTTTCTATTTTATATTGGTAGGTTGCTGTTTAAAACAAGGAGAATGTTGAATAAGGATTCATCCACCGAGAGAACAGATGAAGTAAACCATTTTACTAACGTCAAAAACTTAACAGAAGTTATATATTTCGCAAGGATCGGGCTGAGGCCTGGCAACGCTGTACAAAAAGGTCGAGCAGCAGTTTTATTGGGCTTCAATGCTCAAACTTGGACAGTTTTGACATCTCCATTAGGCACGCATCTTTTCGTTTTTCGACCCTTAAAAACTTTCTATTTACAGAGTGCAGTTGGATGAAAGGAAAGGGGTCTTTTTTTGGTGGCTAAAAACCTGTTACATAAAAATGAGATCTGTGTAAGAAGAAAAGTTTGAAAGGCACAGAAAAAATGTATTGTGCGAGTAGAAAAAAGGAGTCATTGCAGTCAATGCATTACATGATAAAAATAATCCCGTTTGTTGGGCGCTAAAAATAAGCTAAACAAGGGTGTAATATTCGAGCAAACAGACGACCGTGTTTAAATAGGCAAAAATGGGAAGATGACGGCACAATAACGGCATTGTCACGTCTATGCAGGGCTAAATGAGCAAACAAGTGCCCACGGTTTCTCTCCCAGTGCTTTTGAATATTAATTCAGGCTAGCGCGCCATACCGCTGCTTGAAAGTATTCGTAATTTGCAATTTACAATTTTGAAATATGCGCTATAATTCACCAGTTTCTCCCCGAAAATTCAAGCTAATTTGTCCGTATAAAAAACACAAGTCTATTTCAGCAGTTTTATTCTTTTAATTATTACGAAAGTCCCGCAATAATGTTTTTTTCATGTCAGTACTCCTTTTCAAGAGAAATTTTCGGCAAGGCAGTTGAAAATTCAGAATTTATTTCGTCCTATTTCGATAAAATGATTTACTTAAAGAATGGCACCCTTTCGAGATCCCCACTATTTTAAGAAGGCTTGTGGTCCAAGAATGGAGTCCTGGTTTTTACTCGACAAAGATCGAGCAAAAAAATTATTGATGCTTAACGACATCGCTCCGTAATCAACACAAATAACTTTTGTCGCGATTGCACAGTATTGTTCTAACGAATATTACGTCAGCAGAATATGATTGTTCCTCACTGACCCTGAAATATTCGTGGGTATCACCCGTTTCTGACGCCATACAACGAATAAAATGAATGAAGCTCATTTCACCTCGCAAGGATCTGTCACTCGATGAAAGCCTCGAGAAAAAACCTCCATTGACGCTCATCTTGAGCTGTAGAAATGAAGCGCAGTGTCAGTTTCAGCAGTCAATGCTTTAAAGATCGCAATCGATAAAAATTGGATGCCAGATTTCACTAATGAGCGTTTTTACGCTCAGAATATAAAGCGATACTCAGCACCAAATTCCGTGTCCCGCACGCTTGATCGACTTTGATCTCGCGATAAGGCGCAGCAGACGGGAAAGTTTTTCTGTGGCTGCCATGATATCAAGGCGAACAATTTTGAAAGGTTCCTGGATATTTTTGTGAGAGGTGTCATAAGCGAACAAATGAGGTGTGAATCATTAGTGGTGTGCGTGTTGCAATGTTGCAAAGGAGACTTTTTGTTGCCGCGTGTGAACTGTGGAACCCGTAGGCAAAAACCACATACAAAAGGGAACAAAAACAATCGAAAAAACCCTGCGGGGAAAGAGATGTGAGGCGTCAATGGGATTATCCGCATAACGAGAGACACTCGATCAGAATGGAAAGAATGTTATTGAGGCAAAAATTATTACCGATGAGGGTAGATCCCGGGAATTTTTTGATGGCTCTAGTGGTCAATGACAAATTTCGGGTAAAGTTAAAATCAGATTAAGAGAAGGTAGGTAGTGATATGTACGAGGAGTTAGAAAGAATTAAACATTTTTCGTATTTCAGGATTAAAAAATGAGACGAATGCTTTCATTGTACGAGTATAATGGACTACGCTCGTGAAGCATTTCAGGGCAACTTCGGAGTCACAAACGCCGTTGCCGGGGCCACGTTTACCGACGTATGAAGTGATGCCATTCTGCCAAATTAGCTAGTTTTTGTGGAAACTACCAGCCAATGTTTCAAGAAATGCTTAAAGACTAAATATTTTAAGAATTGAATAGCTAGATACATTTAACACATTTCCCAAACAAAGTATAGATTGATTTCAAGCTTTCATTGGACTAATTTAGGGTTAAAAATATATGATGTTAAAACTATTGGAAATGGAAATTCAAAACTAAAAGGTTTGTACGTATTTATCTGATTACGTATGCAAATTTGACAAAGTAAATTTGAACGTCTCGAAAAAGAAAGAAAACATTTTACAGAATACATCAACCTTCGAAAAATTTGAAGGCAATTGGAACAACGCGTCACAGAGGTCCATAGTTCTGTAATAATAAAGCTACAGCTAACAGAAGCAAACTGTTAAGAGCGCTAAAGGACTCTAATCAAGATGTACATTGCAACACATTTGCATGAGATTTAGGCAGTCGGGCAATTCCAGCCTAACAATCCTGAACACAAAATGCTGCCCTGTGGAAAAACTTTCTGCCCGTCTTATTTTTTCAAGAAACGTAACGAAGAATTTATTCAATAGCATTAGGAGCAGAATATTTTTCATAATTGTCATCAGAACTAGCCAATACGAAGTGGCTCAGTTCTGCTGTAGGGATGCTGTATATGCTCCCCTTGAAATCAAAGACTTTCTAAGCTCATACAGGCGCGTTTTCATCTCCCGCCAAACAAATGCTTTGTTAAACGATGATGCCGAAGGCTTAATGCATTCCTGACGAGCAAGTGAAGAAAAAGTCGGTCATTAAAATCAATATTGGGAGTTACTACTTCACGGTTCACGACTCTTCTGTACCTCAGGTTGACCTGTCCGTGATAAAGAATTCAGTCGGGCCATCGACCTACAGTAGAGATGCGCGAGGGGGACGGTCAGACTGGGTATCAACGATCGCACGTTGACATTCATATAAAAGCTTTGAATACGCATGTATTTCTCGTGAAAGAACACGCTCGACGCATGCTAGGAAACTATGTTTTCACTTCAATTTTGAAAATTTCTGTATGGGTCGAAGCATGGAAAGCACTGAAAAAAATTATTCTGTTGACAAAAAGCAGTCGAAAAAACTCAAATGCATGTTCGGCTTACTGAAATTTAATTATTTCTACTATAAAAATTTCAAGCATTATCAATACTTCATTGAAAATTATAGCCTTTATCGCAGAACATACCTGTAAAGTGAAGATCATACGAATTACTGTGAACGTGATGATCGCAACATCACAACGCGTGCGATAATCAGCAAGAAAATGTTGATCACACGTACCGCCGTATCGGTGTCCGGAGCATCGATTCGTTCGTTTCATGTGCATGTCACTTACTACCGGCGCTGCTGAGGTTGGTTAGTTCATTCAAATTTCTAACCTGAATAAGTGAATGTTTCTGCCTGCTAGAGAATAAACGCAAACATTTCAAGTCTGGGTCCGAATTTCAACACTACGTAAATGGTATGTGCCACGGCAGGCAACGAACTTGGTAATGCTACATGACGCTGCGTGAAGATGATCCTACTTCTGTGATCCGAAGAAATTCTCTGATACCATGCACTTTCCTACGTATAAAAATGATATCAACGATGAAACGAATTTTTTAGGCGAGTTTAATGGGTTGGTCAAAGTAACATTTTTGTACTCCAATTAATGTGAACTCAGCCTTGTTCTTAAAACCATGCATCAACAAAAAATTTTAACATAAGCAGCGTCCTCTTACATAGCCACTAAAGTGCACAGAAATATATCTTGAAGAACTACATTTTTCAATGTGTTAGAGTTTCCCAACTAAGAAACAACGAAAAACATTCATATTTAACTTGTAATCTATGATTTGATCATAAAAGGAAAGGAACATTTCAATAAAAGGAGACGATAGTGGATTGCATCACTTTTAGATCCCCCAGAAATTATGCTGCCTCGATGTCTATTGCCCTCACTTTGTGAACACGATGTCCTCAAATTCAGGTTCATGACTAGACAGAAAAAAAAAGGGGAGGACTTCCGCATGAAGATGTGACTGAACTGGAGTGTGTACAACACATATTATTTTTAGACCGCTTTTCGTCTAAAGTTGAAAAGGGTCACAAGTACGTCTCATACTCGTACATAAGGCAAATCTTTTATTTCAAACTTTGTTCATTTAATAATAGTTTAACTTGATGCACCTCCAAAAAATTACCCGTGTACATGCAAAACTGTAAATATAAAAAATTGGACGCAAACTGTAAAGACGAAGCAAAAGTCGAAGTTGCACTGGAAGTCTCAGCCTGGATGTTCAGTACATACCTAGTTTCATCAGCGAACGAACGAATGAAGAGTCATCGTACCGAATACGTTCGATACGTTCGGTGTCCTGATTGGCTCCTGAGCACTGCGCAATATTAGAGTTGCGAGATGTCTTCGTTTGAAATGACGATCTTAAACTATATTCATTATGCCATGTTGGAGAGTTCCTCATTTCTTTGATTTCTTGTGCATGAATGCAACTTTGGTGAATCAATTGAACATATAATAGTGTAGGACAAACAGGAAAGGAGAATTATTCCAGAAAATCTCCCGATGAAGGTGAAGCATGTCGAGCCGACCAAGTCGGTGATGAATATTAACAGTGTTGAACTCTTGAAAATAGTGTTGAACGAACTTTTCACACTTTCCTTTGCCACAATAATATTGACCTACACTTTTTCAAATCTTTGCTTTAGGGTTTGGACTCTGTCACCAGTGACAGTCTCTGTGATACGACAAATTTCATCGATCTTTTAGAAGTTACTCTTACCTTCTTTTGGGCAATCGTGCTATAAAATGCCCAGCTTTGCCGACTGCGGGCCTATTCATCTAGCAGCAGTGGTCGAGATCGAGTGACTGATTTTATTCTCCGCTCAGAACTGCAGTAAGTCAGACGCATGCTTAGACAACTTCACTGCATTGGTACGAAAATTTTTTGTACGTATTGTGAATAGGATAGTTAAATATTGTTTTTTTCTTGTTTCACTGAAGAAGATTGTTTTTAGGTTACGTGTTCCTGTAACCATCGATTGATGATGTTAAGTACTTAAAATCGAATGAATACCTTTTCAATGAATTTTTACTTAATTGCGGATAATTTTGAGACTTTTTTAATAGAGCTCTGCGATTGCTATTCAAAAAATTACAGACGCACGCCCCTTTGAATCACATATACGAATCTCATATACGAATCTCGCTCCCGCTGTAAGAGATGGCTTGCGAAATATGAAGCCTTCGAGAACGCGAAATGAAAAACTTCTTCGCAAGAATTAGAGACTATAAACCTGTTTATGGTTTGCAGATCCGAACTGTAAAATTACCTACATTAGGGACCGAAGTTAAGCCCTAAAAGAATGTTCGCAGATGTCTCTTCTCTTTTAGGACGCGACACTGAAAACATAATAGAGTTGAGCAAGAAAATATCATATGCAGAATACCTGATCCAAATTTACCGGTTGTGATGAGATTAAAACCTTGCAAACCGTTTATTGCAGAGAGCGAGGAGAAATGGTCCCGTAAGGGAAGTGTTTTTTATCAAGCGCAAAGGAAACACAAAACGTAGCCTCTGCAATGCGTTATTGATGGAGCCCTCGCAGTTAGCTTTATTGCATATTAATCCCAAGAAACGACCGGTTTTTGTCCTGGCTGGACCATTGCAGGGCACTCTGCGCCGTGGTCAAGTCGGGATGCGACGCATCACACAGCGCAAAGGTTGTGTCGTGACTCACTAGGTGAGAATACCAATCGCAAAGGAAAATAATCGAAGAGAGTTTACAGTGCATCATGTTTGTCGAATACGTGTGGGGATAACGTCGTGTAAATTGCTGAGGAGTTGAAACACGAGTACATTGCTCTAAATTTCACACACGCAATTGTTACGTGCTGTGCGTGATGGGCGTATCATGCACCTACCATAAAGTTCATGTTTGAACGTTAACATTTAATGTTTTGAACTTCCAGTAAAACAGAACGCAAAAACATGCAGTGTAGGTAAATTGATAATCGATATCTTAATTAGCCAGGAAGAAACATCACTATCGGATAAATGTTGGAGATGAGAGCGAAAGTGAATAGAGCGCCGCGGGCTGGAGGACGAGCTCAGATTGCCTACTGTAAACGTATCTCAAAGTGGGAAATGATTGGCGTTGCGAAAGGCTTGAAATAAATTTTGAACTGACATCCGTTCACTAAGCAGGTGCGCTTCTTTGAAATAATTTTGGCAGGGATGGCCCGTTTCCTGGATGTGATGAACACAAATCCTGAGCACAATGGATGAACCTGAATAAAAATGTACTCCTCCACTGGGATATTTATGGCCGCTAGGACATTAAGTATATTCTGACAACAAATAGTAAAGCAGCCTGTAGTACCACTACTTGTTCCTTTGGAATTCTTTTTAAAGTCCCTGAAAAGTAAATGAGATATAAGAACTATTTCAAAAAATATCAGTCATTATTGGTATATCCATTTTGTCAGTTTCATGGTTCTCGTAAGAATCATCGATGGCATTCATTCGTATTGATTTATTGCGGTCGTTCTATCTACGCGTGACCATAAGCCTCACCAGATTTTGTCAGAATGTATATGCAGTAATAAGTAAGAACATTCGATCAAGAACTAGCTTGTAAAGATACTGCAATCGTCTTAAAAAATGAAAAATAAATTAATAAGTTGCCAACATTTAGTAGTTTCGAATTATTTCTTTGGATCACGGAATGAGGGAGCGGTGAAAATGTTTGCTATCATTCGATCGTTGATGGACACTTTAAATAAACATAAGCCCGGCCTCTCGTGAGGAACATCAATACCAAATGAGAGGCAGGAATCTGCTACTTGTTCCGGTTGTTTCTCCGCTGAGAAACCTAAGAAGTAGAAGCTTCAGCCTGCTAATTACAAAACGATGTTCATTGATGCGCTAATGTACATGGACGAAAAAAAAACACTACAAGAAAACGCACCGTGACAACCCGGTGAAACGTTAGAAGGACGGATGGGTCAATATAACCCACCCATCCAAGTACCAAAATGGACTCTAAAAATTGGTGTATCTTCAAATAACTACAAGATGTTTTCTCACAGCATAAATGAAATAACGTGGGAATAAACTATTCTAAGCATTTCAAAAATAATTTTATTGAAACTGGCTAGAGTGATCCTAAATTTCCGAAAAGGGTCAGTTTCACCCATCTGTCCTTCATACGTTAGGAAAGTCAGAGCGTGTGGACGCTCGCTACCCAATCCAGGCAGGTCGCCGGGTCCCCCTGCACATACGTCAGTCACTAGACCGAGCTCATTTCTTTAAGCCTTCGCCGCTTTTCAGTTGAGTTCGAGTTGAAATCACCTCCAGTGGCCTAAGCTGAAGTGCCAATAAATTTTGGTATACAATATGGGCGTCGCTGAAGAACTTGTATTGGCTCAAGGTGCTGCCATATTTTCCAGTCTGGTTAGTGTCAATAGGAACTAGGATTAACAGACTCGGCTTATGCTTATTAATGCCCTCAAATAAGAAGGTGTATTTCACGGGCCCTTCTTGAGGTTGACACTTGAATTCAATCTGACGCTCGGCAATGCTTCTAAGAAGTTCTTATCTAAATCCGCGATTTTGAAATATTGTCTCATAAAGAGTGTTTTCAAAGCCAATAGATTAATTTTTTCGTTCAAGTAATTATTTACTGTTCGAATAAATAAAGAAAGTTGATGCACAGGGAGGAATAAATGGAAGCAGATTAACAGCTGGATCGATGCTCATTATTTGGATGAGACACATTTGATCGGATGGAAATTGAAATTAAATGTCTCCAAACACAAATGTGGTTTGCAGCCAAGCATCACAGAAGCCATCGACTGCCTCTGACCGTGAATTTTAAAAGCTGGACTGCCTCCACATCGCAAAGTCCCATGAATGTGTAACTGGCCGCGGCTCTTGAGACTCAAATGACGCTGAAACTAATCCGTTAAAATTTCTGAGCACCAACCGACCTGCATTGCAACTGAAAATTATTGTTCAGGTCTCTTTTAATCGAGAATAAATTGTCCACCGAAATGCTATTAAAGATGTCAAAAAGGTAAAAATTCGAGTTTTACGACATGCCCTAACGATTGGTCGAGAGCAACAGGTTCTAATCCATCTCGCTACCTCGGGCCGCGAGCTGTCACGCGGCCTTTCACTGCTAAACTATCACGTGCATTTTATAAAGTGAGCACAAAAGAGCCTTACTGACTTTCTTAAATAGGCCAAGAATGACTTAAAAGAGACGAGATTTTTCTTGGCCTTAATGGCGGCAGGTTGGTGACAAAGGCCACTCCCATATATCAAGTGACCTGCTACAATGAGCTGGGGTGTCGTGGGGCATCGGTTCCATAATGCAGCACGCACACACACACACTACCCCGGCCATCTCAATGCATACTCATGAGGCCAAAAGTACGGCAAAAAGATGCTATTTCAATAGGTGCAACCATGCCCAATTGCCAAGAGGGTTTCACAAAGGTATTTGCAAAAATTGTCCTCTAACAGAATCCCATACGGCGGACCCCTTTAGGCCACAAATGACATTCATATTCCTGGCCATAAAAAAGGGTGAGCAAACACAGCACCGCAAGGCAGTCAGGGCACACATGCAACTCCGGTCATGGATTGTTTTTAATCGTAGGGCTGGCGCCTGAGATTGAGATGCATTTTAATTTAACCAACATTTTTATGTATATTAGAACACGTGCCCCGCCTAAAACGGCGGAAAAAATGAAGTCGAGATGTACTGTAAAGAAGCCGATTTCGCAAGGTGTAAGATGTACTTTCACGTACTGTAAATTTCATGTGAAATTGTGTTATTTTTGAAATCCCTGATCAGCCCCTGCGACAGTCTCGCGGATGAGGAATACGGACCCGCGAGTCCGGACCTAGGGATTTTGTCTCGTCTAGTCCACTAAGAAAATGCGAAATATAAAAATAAATACACCAAGGGTATTACAAGGAACAGCGTATATGGAGTGGGTAGTAATATCGATGCTAAAAAATGGTTTCCAAACGGTTAAAATTTATAAATGTTTTATTCGTGATTGTTCACTGGAAACGACAATGAAATGGTATAAAAGATACGAAAAGAAGTAATCATTTATTATTTCAATGAACCATTGAAGATCAATTGAAGAAAAAATTAACACGTTGAATAGGAATCGAATTTTCTCCTATCTTATTACTGTACGTTGATCTTGTGGAATACACAGAGTCTCCCACAAAAAATGGATCCCGAAATGAAAATAATATAATTCGTATATTTGAGGATGAAGCGGCACTTTGAATGAATGGTAGAGTCAATAACCACAACGTCCGACAGTACGCATCTATTAACAACGCACCTGCACCTAAGTTTGACGTACCTGTTTGTCAAAAGAAAGTGTCCCTTTGGGCCAGAAATGGGCATCATGAGTGCTCCAGTGTTTTGCAACAATTGTTTAAATGATACTGCGAACTTAACCTTGCAAATGAACATGCAATCCCAGAGACCGAGAATATATATGCCAATCGAGTTAATATCAGAAAAATTGCTCTTCTCTAATTTCTCGAGTATGAATAGAAGATTTATCTTTCTCAACAACACAAATAGCCTCCCTTCAGAAACACAACTGAGTTAGGTAGCTACAGGACGGCGCACCGGCTCTTAGACTGTTAGCAGTAAGAACGCGGCTGAGAGAATATTTTAAAAACCGCATAGTTGCATTAAATCAAGAAATTGAATGGCCTCCAAGATCTTCAGATCAAACACCGTGTGAGTAGTTTCTGTTGGGACACTTGAAGACGAAAGTATCATATACTCTAGTCCCCCTCAAAACAATGAAGAATTGAAGGAAAAAATCCGTTAAGAATTCAATGTAATTATTAAATAATAATCGACTGCTAATCAAACCAGTTGTTTCATCGATGCCCAAGGGCGTGGATAGAAATGGACGACATGTGGAAGAAATTGGAACTTAAAACATGTTCACAATCTTTTTAATAAAATGACTTACTACAGAGTAGTTTTAAAGAATTCTTTTCTAAAACTCAAATTAAAGTTAAATCGTAGCGTGTGCTTTTTATTATTTGGCTTTCCTGCGCAAACATGTTTCTTACAGCCTTCAGTAGAGTAATTACTGGTAAATATTTTTGAAGATATTATATCGAAACTCATAGCATTTGTTGATAAGCGTTCCGCTAAAAATCTGGTCGAAATAGAAAAAAATTTCAGCAAACAGATTTTTAATTATATTTTTTTCATTTTAGGTTCCGTTTTTCGTGAAACGCCCTCTGTGTATTGCCTGTATATTGCCTGTGTGTCTTGTCTTGTGGGTCTTAATATCATGTTGCCTGTGTGTCTGATCTAGTGGGTCTTAATATTGTATTGCCTGTGCGTCTGATCTTGTGGGTCTTAATATTATATTGCCTGTGCGTCTGATCTTGTGGGTCATATATCGATTCTGAGTCTTTATTGGTTGTGATTCATACATTGATTTTGGGTCTTTAATTGCTGTTATTCTTACATTGACTGCGGGTTTAATCATGAGGGTCTTATACAGATTGTGTGTCTAATTTTGTGGGTTCTATACTGACTGTAGCTTTTATGTTATGAGCATAATATTGGGGATCTTATATTGATTGTGGGACAAATACTGATCTTGATTCATATATTGATCGTTGGTTTTATATTGACTGTGGGACTTCTATTTATTGTGAGTCTTATGTTGTGGGTCTTATATTCATAATGATTTTAATATTGATTGTGGGTTTTACATTAAACGCGAGCTTTACATGGATGATGGGTCTATTCATGTGGGCCTTTCATGCTGTTGATGCCATTTTCTAACGTTAAGTATACGTAAATCCTAAGCATTATTTAAGCTACAAGCTTATTTACGTATAATTAGCGCAAAAATATTGTATTATACATACTGTTTTGCTAATTTACCATATCTTACAAGACTTCATTATGTAAAAGAGAACACTTATTTATGACGGATATTCATACGGGCTAAAAAATTCAAATACTAAGCTAATGAAAATCAAACCTTGTAAAGTATTTCAATTCCTTATCCGAAAAATTAGTAATCAGGAAAACCCGACTCCCTGCTTCAAACTCATACTCTTTATTCGCATGAAGACATTATCAGTGATTCTCATAAAGTGTAAATTCATGGAATAATTATTTTTCAGTTTTGTTCCGTTACGCCGTAGAGTGTAATGCTGATGTGTGCTGCTTTGGAAACCGTTGTGATGTAGATTCTGAAACAGCAGAGCGACAAATGTTGTCCAGCAGTACAGTGCTTACAAGCCTACTCTGATGTCAAACTCAAGCTGATGCCGGAATTATTATTATAAAAAAATTCTCGTTGTTGTTGCTCATAATTTACGGCGACTATTAAACTTGGGAACTAATTAATATTGGGAGAGTACTGATCATTCTACGTTGGTGAGCTCATGCATAGAAGGGGAACTGAAATATAGTGTTCGGAGTCAAAGCGAAATTACTTGTTATTCTTTCTTGCATGTACACATTTCGGTCGATCTAAATGCACAGCGAAACATCGAGGGAGATTTCAGTAATTGTTGAAGTACTTACATAGCTTTAGCTAGACAATGAAGAATAAGTGCAACAGCAGAGTGTCGCGAGACGAATAGAAAAAAATATTAAAATATTTCCGAAATTTCCGTGTTTTGAATGCACGCAAATAACGACCACCAATAACGCGTTCGACAGTCAAATCCCGTTGGAGCTGCAGCGCCTCATTGACTGAAGCACCATTAGTAGCTATACACTTTTTGAGAAATCGTAAATGAATGGATAGTTTGTAGAATATAAATGCTATTTTAAACTCTAACGACACTCGAACGTGACGGGCAGTTAAGCATAAAACGAAGCTCGTCTCTCATCAGGAGGACCAATCGATCGGGGCACGTTTCAGAGGCGCTGCTTCTCGCGCTGATGCAAGAAACAAATGCCTTCGATTTAACAGGCGATCAGAATTAAGCATAGCTCTCGTTGCTTCTCCATTTGCTCTTATGGTTCAACTAATTCTGTGCTTCATTCTCTTTCGTAAATGCAGTGTATGAATACACATCCTTTTGTGCATGTGTTGATCAGCCTGTGTGATTAGTACTAGTCCTCCTTGGAGTTTATAACAATTGTAGAATTGTGTACATGGAAACAATGAGCAGTTATTGCTACCTGTGAGAGGCATAGTACATTACTCTTCTATTCCTTCGTATGTTGTGTTGCGTAGTGTTGTGCTGTGTGACGTGTTGTGTTGTGTTGTACTGTGTTGTGTGGTGTGTGATGAGTCATGTTGGGTGTTGTGTTGTAGCCGATATCGATGCAAGACACAGTGGGCAGTACAGAGCGGTCCCGATAGTCGCTTTTTCTTGCAAATACTCGACGCTGATCACGACATAATTGCCCTTAAGAAATGCAATGCCATTTTAGCCTTTGTTTACTGCATGCGCATTACAATTTGAACATGGAAAAAAATCCTAAGGAAGTCACGGAAGGACAATTTTACTTCAGGTAGCAATTTTAGGCTCGATTAAAAAAAAGTCAAGTGCCTTCATTTTGTGATTAGGAATCAGTACGAACTTTAGCTAATACTGATCTGCCTCTTTTTCCATAGGGGTTCAATGGGATGTTCAAATATGAATTGGATTTAAGAAGGTGATTTTCGAAAACGAAATTCGTTAACTCTTACTATGTACATAGTAAGGAAAATCTATTCACGTCGCCTAAGTTTGAGAGCAAGCCAGCTGCTTATTTTCATGTGCCGATGCTGTCCCTGATGTCCTTTTAATGTCTGGTGAAAACAAAGCGGATCTTCACGGAACAAGGGAAACGGCGGAAATTCCGACACTGCTTGCAGGGCGAGCAACTGTTGCATAACCATCGCGTTCAGCTCAGCTTCTTTTTTCACTAGTGAGATATCAGCAGTGTGCATCACTTGAACAAGCGCTTCATCGTGAACCACCTTTAACCTTTACTTTAAGCCCACTTCGGAGAAACAGTTGACAGTATTGCGCGTTTGCCTAGTAGGGTAAAAACAAAGTGAGTATTGAAGAAAGTTCAGGGTGAGGGTTTTCAAGAAGGAATAATCTAGCCATTTTACTCATTTAAGGCGTCATTTGGTAGCCGTGCTACTACGCAGGTAGAAGCCTCTATTTTTGGATGGCAGCTACGTCTGTCACGTTCAATCATTGCATTGATCTACAATACGTAGGTAGCACACCGTGCTACATCCATCAAATTTAAGGTAGTGTTCATCAATTCACGAGTACATCCAAAAATGCGCTTGTAGACGGTCGGGTTGTGATACTAATTGTATTCTGAGCCATTGACAAGGTTTTTATTTAGATTTTAGTTCAAATAATTAAATTTGAAACAGTTCATTTCACTCGTGTTCCATGTAATGAAATCTCGGAGAAAAGAGTCGAATTTTGTATTTGTTAATAACACACATGTATATATAATGCAAACTATATACTCAGGCCGCTGTCTAGTTTTGCTCGAGAAGTTTGGCAAACTTTCTCACCATTTCAATTGGAAGTCGTTAAATGAGAATAGAAAGAACTCACTGCTTACAGTATTTGAAGAACGTTCTTGGACCTAACCCTTATGAGACCTATCTATATTCACGTACTATCTATAGCGTTTGAGGGAAGTTCTTGGCTCTGACGCTGGTGAGAAACTGCGGCTGGATTTGAATTTCACTTGTCACGTGGGCGTAATGATTTCCCCCAACAGGAATTAAAGAATGACAAATCTAAGCAGATATTACAGAAAGACGTCGCCATTCATTTCTACTCGTGAATGCGAGACTAGTAATTTCAAAAACCTATTCAGAATAAGAAACACGATACACATAGTAACGTACGTTTAAAATCCCGAAGGCTTGGGAAACAAAATTTACAACTCAGGAGAAGTCACCTAAATTTCTTTTCAACATGGATAATCCTGGGAGTCAAATCATGTAATAAATAGTTAGTTATGTACGCATGAAATCCCTTTAAAAAACAACGTTCCGTACCTACAGTACTCCTCACGAACGTACCCCTACGGACGCTGAGTAGGTTTACACTCTTGAACGTCGAGCCTAGGACACTAGGCTGGAGCCTGTCATTGATGCGCTGGCGGTCCCTCCTGAGATGGGGTGCTTGCAGGCAACAAACCATACAATTTCAGTGTTGCAGTGAATATCCAAGATTATTATTCAAAGGCCATTTCAAATGGAAATAGAAGCAATCACAATTAATAATATACATTTGTTCACAATTTTTTTGCAAGAAGAACCTGACGATTTGTTTTTTGCGAAGAGTAATTTCATGAGTAATTTCATCAGCACCACGGTACAGACGTAGCACTACTCAGGGCAGCACTAGCACCACGGTACAGACGTAGCACTCAAACCCTCCTAACCCGACGCCGCTGAGTGCCATTTATAGGACGACTCCAAAGGACACCCCGGCGACTGTCTACACAACCTCGTCCATGTTTTTGGTCACCAAGTATTTTTGATCATTTATTGTTTTACAAATTTAACGATGAGGCAACGAAGAGGTTAGACTGGGCTTCTCTCTATCTCTCTCTCTCTTTCCCACCCGTCATCAAGAGATCATGTCTATTTGAGCTCTATAGTCAATACATCAACTAGCGCACATGAGCTGTCAAGTACGATCGCTCACCAACTGATGCAGAGACAGGTCTAAACAGAAGCTCCCGTATTTCGCCATTCGCTCTAAAGTTAGGAATTGAAGCGCGTCGTAGTCGTCCACATACGCTTCCGATCAGGTAAGTACCCTAGTATTTGCATTTTTGCGATTTGTCCTATAATTGATACCGTTCAAAAATACTTATAATTATTACGTAGAATGAGAACAGAATAGTTTTAGTTAGTTTTGATCTATTTTGAACTCATCGCGATTTATTACCTACAGACTTAGCAATATTTAAGTACATTCTATTGCGCAATAATCTATTTTCCTCTCTCATACTTCCGGTGCGTGACAGAAAAAACGTATAAATGAGTACACTACGGAATATATCTTACGTATAGTACACGAAGTAGACCAGCAGTAGAAAACTCATATGCCCAGAAAATTGATACAGATTACTTTGCGTGTGGGAATTGCTGCATGGGGTTCCATAAAACTGTTTACCTCCCTTTAGAACACCTCTGCCAACTTGGTATGAATTAACCCCTGAATAAATTCATAGTATCCTGTGGAATAATGGTTTGTTCTGTATCTTATATACGCTACTTGCAGTCGTTCGTCTTTCTGTTTAAATTCTGTACGCCAAGAAATCAAGCTCTGTGGAGGAGCTCGATAGTTCGACCATTTGAAATAAAGCTCGGAAGAAATCGAAAAAAAGTTGCACTATCGAACATCAGTAACTGCCGAATATTTTTTAAGCCGATTTTAGGGTACTTCGTCTCGTTGAACGCAAACATTTTAACACTGTGGCCTAATATCAGGTGAATTATTTATGTTTTAAATGAAGTATCTATTATTTAAAGACATGTTGTGTATTGATTTAGATACCGATCTCCCACCTATAAGACAAAACTCTAAACCACTGACATTTGTTCCGAAACGATTACAATAGTTCATATTTTAAACTGCTTATCAAACAAATGTGAATACTATTCTAACTGTAGACTCCCGGAACAGAAAAGTAGTCATCTGCTACCAATATAGTGCACCAATAATGGCGGTAATTCTGTTCAGTCTTGGGTATACAATTTTTCTAACATACACCTGGTCAATTTTAAACAATTCTTGTTTCAACTGATCTCGTAGTGCGTGCTATCGATGAGGAGGGACGATGCATCTTTGTGCTTTCGTCCTATCGTTGTGAAGCAACTTAGAAACAAGTCTATACCTCGCCAGCTCTGAATGTAGACTGATGGCTATTCAGTATCTGCATATAACATAAACTTCGGTCACAGCTTTGAAAACCCATCAATGAGCGTAATAACTAACTGAAACTCGAAAAACAATACAACATGACTAATTTTTTGTCCGTAGAGCTTATTTGTCCCTTTAAACTTTTTTCCCCATATTTGCTGCGTGACTGGATGACTAACTCAATAAAATAGAAAATACTTTCGATTCCGCCAGCTAGGGTAGTTAGTATCCATGCTACGACAGGCGAAACGTTCAGTGTTAAAAGAATAGCGGAAAAATAATGGCAGGTTAACTATATTGGGTTCAGGACAACAATACGACGTGGACATGTGAAAAAGTAGAGATGTATTGCGGTTCAACATACGCATTCTCACGCTTATTATCGCACGTTAATGATAGGAACCTTGTAGAAACATATCATACGTGATTACAAAAGAGTTTTAGGAAATGTTCTCAAACGTCGTTAGCAGAGGTGGGCAGCGCTACTTTGAAATGTAGCGGCCGCTACATTTCAAAGTAGCGCTACCCAGCTCTGGTCGTTAGGTGAACGCATGTCAAGATGAACGCTCGAGCAGCAGCTATCGATGCACCAACTAACCTTGAACGACGTCTGTGTACGCACTGATCTCGGTTTGTTCTCGTTTTTGTGAGGCGGTGTTTGTTTTTCTTGTATTTTTTTCATGGGGGATGAGCTTAGCAACGGGTGTGAGAGGCGTCTAGTCTGCTTAACTCGTTACAAATAAATTTTGTGCATATATGACAGTTTTTTCGACTGGCTATCTTTTCGTTGGCGAATTAAGCAGCGCTAGCGTTAATTAAGAAACTTGTTCAGAAAATTGAGTGGCAATTGTAAATGGCGCTGATATTTCCACGGTTAGTGCGGTCATTCCCGGACTTGCCAGACGATAATGATTACAGGTAGTCAAACGATATATCTGGACAAGCTGTGATCTAGTTTGTAGGTCAAGAAGAAAACTGTGGAGATGTACAGCAAATAATGTAATTGTATCACTAGAACTGTTAAGTTTCTGTACGAATGATCTATTTTGTTGGTCAAGAAGAAAACTGTGGAGATGCACAGCAAATAATGTAATTGTATCACTAGAAATTATAATTTTCTGTACGTGTCTTTAATTACCCGCTTCCATATGGCCTACGTCTATAGAGTACAGGACCGAGATGCCTCTCTTGTGCTCTGGTACGACACCGATAACTTATCTGAGTTATCTCACCGCGAACATTTCGCGTCGATAAAGTTACGGCGCTGAATTAGTGGGAGGTTACCAAAGGTACCACTGTAACAGTACCAGCAAGTGTCACTTTTGTGATAATCACCGTTGAAATGTGCACGAAACGAACGAAATGACGAAAGAACGTATTGTGTGATTCATTTCGATTCAAAAATGACTGGAAGCTCAATGCGACGCTGTATTGAGTTACTGATATTTGGCTTTTTCCATAGTAATTTCTAACTTCTCGATGAATTTTGTTCACTTGATGGTGAAGATATATTACAACTATGTTCAGATTTCAGATAATTAGACGTTGATATGTAGGGTTATTTTGGTTGACAATTTATTTCCACTTCAACGCTCTTAAAGAGTTGGTACCGATGTACGACAATCTGTGAAAGTTTCGGTTATACTGAAGAAATTAATTTCTNAAAAAAAAAAACACACACACACGCTCATAGACAGACACGAGATAAAACGTCCATGAAGAAATCTTTTACCTGACCAACAATGTGTCGACTGCCAGAAGCGATCCAAGAGCAGGTACGGTCTGGCTCCGCCCCTGTCGTACCTGTACGAACACGAGCTGGACACGTTGAGACGTGTGCCCCGCTGCGCAGCTCATCAGTCCAGCCTGAGCGCTAGGGAACAACTTACTGTGAACCATCCACATCTCATAGAAAACTGAGAAGATAGAAAATGCACTGTTATGCTTCAACAGTAAGTTCATTATGAGGAGAGTTTTTGAAACATCAACTGGGTTCTTTTAGGTATATTTTAGGAAAATATACCTAAAAGA